>SNQJ01S0185496.1:0-18723 GCA_010110895.2 Picea sitchensis | reverse complement strand
CATCAAGGACAATACATATTATATTACATCAATCATCAATCAATCAATCCTTTGACATCAATCAATCACTTAGCATCAATCAATGATATCAATCAATCAAACTATTGGCATCAATGACAGCATGATCCAACAAAAACAAACCAAACCTAGCCATTGATTCCCAAAAGAATATCAAGTGACACGAGAGAGCCCTCTCTGAGTTGAGGAGGCTAGTGCCCAACTCTAAAGTAGGTTGAAACAATTACCTCTATCATTTGTCTATCATCCGGACAAAATTTATAGAGTGCTAACAGCATGGATTTTTTAAAACGATGAACCTTTGCTAAAGAAGGTGATGTAAATATTTTTTTTATTAAATAAAATGGAAATTGCTAAATAATTGTTGAAGGTATTGCCAATGCAGATTATGATGCATGAGAGAGAATGGTGAGGGGAACCAGTAATGGTTGAGATGATCTCTACCAGACCAATACTCTACTGTATTTAACATGTCCAGATCCAGAACAGTCCTATGTCCTAGAGAATTAAATTACCAGTCAAGATGGTAGTAGGGAAGTCTTCCTCAAGAGTCAATGAGGAGATGGGAAAAGTATCCCATCTAGAAAATTCTTGATCTGACCCACAAATTGATAAATGGACCCATGAAATATTTTTGTGGAAGGAAAGAAAAAAGAGGAAAATCGTGGGATGAAGATAGAGGATGGACACGAAGGGGTCTAGTGACTCTCTGGTTTTGAAGAGAACTGAGAAAAAAATGGTTATGGGTAGAGGAACGGTCAGGTAGTGCTTTCTAATCAAGTTTATAAATGGAGCTGCAAAGAATTTGTCTAAGTGAGTGACCAATCACAATAGGATCCCTTGCTTGGTGGATAAAAAATTGGATTATCAGGTTCCTACGGGAGAAGGAGAGTAACCTTCGTCCCTTATTGTTTATTGAGAAACAAGAAGACTCCCTCTCATGGAATCATACTCTGGCTAGGGGGTGGCCAGATGAGAAGATACCAAGTATAGTTGTGCCTATGGTTGAGTGGAAAGTGGTACACCCTTTAGTAGTTACAGCTCTTTTCATCCCCTAGATAAGTCTTTATTGTTGATACTGAGAGGGGGGTGAAATAGTATCAAGTAAAATTTAAAACCTTTTTCAACTTATACTTAAACCATTCAACTATATCCAATGAGCAATGGACAATAGTATAAGAGTTACACCATTACACCACAATACACCATGCACAATATATGAGAAATAATCAATAGTTATTGTTCAAGGGAAGTTATGACTTTCAAAGGTAGCTACAACTTCCAAATGTAAAGGGAGGGATAAAACTCCAAGAGGAAGATATAATCCTCAATATCAAGAGGTTGAACTCTCCATCCTTGCCCCTTCAACTGCTCAATAATGAGAGATAATAAAACTTACATTAAATCATCACCATCGACCAATCACACATAGAACACGATAATTCTTTCTGAGACTTCCTCAATTTATGCAATTCTTCAATTCTTGGAGTACTTTGATCCTGTAGATAATATTACTCAGTTTATTCTACAAAACTCTATATTTTCACTCCCTCAATCCTCCCAAAGAGGGTTATAGAAAGAATGGTGAGCTTTATTCAATTCGGTCTATTCGGAGAGTGAACTTACGAGAATCCCAGTGCTCAATAATTATGGCATTGATTTTGAAACTCACACAAGAAACTAAATTCATTACTCTTTCTAATGAAATTCGTCCCACTTCATTTGAATTCTCTCTATAGATAAGTTATGACTATTTTACCGGAACACTTTGTTTAGTTAAGCTTGAGGACTGGTCACAAACCTATCTTCCACAGAGTGTATCTCCATAATTATAGAATCAAGAGAGTGGAAACTTTTACCATAGGTACCACGATATGTCTTCTCAATGCCATAGCGATTTCATATCCTGAATCATTCTAGAAGAAAAAAATTATAGCAAAAATGGTAAGATGGCCTGAAAATGACATATTGAACACATCACCAAGACTTCATCCTCCTTGGAAATCCGGCCTTCTTTTCTTCTTATTTCCTCTTAGAATTTGACTTGTATCAAATGAATGTATAATGATGTTTATTTATACCATTTATTTCACTTCCTTTTTAACATTAGGGCCGACTGACACTTTCTCATTTTGTAATTCTTTTCTTCTAATTATCTTGGAGGCCTACATGTACTTCCTTCTTCAATTCAACTTTGTCATCTTCAAAAATTCATTTCTCCTCAATAGCAGGGATCCACATGATGTGCCACATACCACCCGAAACAACATGATGTACTATCCATCCAGCAGATTGTTGTATGATAATGCATTTTCCTTCATGTCCAAATACCTTCATCAATGTGTGGTGTTGGAAAACCCACTGACTAGGGTTGACATCAATGACAACAACCAATATTCCAACATTTATTTTCCAAATATCGGCAATCTTAAGTTCATAAATGATATAGAATGTGTTTTTAGAACAATGTAAATTGAGCTCTCTATTAAAAATGCTCTAAGAAATTTAGGTGAGACTATGAGAATGTTTCAACTAGATTTAATTTTGGCTTACATCCTCACTTCTGTATTGTCTGTGTTTTAAAAGAAGATTTATGGGTGAGAATGTTGATGTTAATTTAGTTTTATAGCCCATATTATACTCTACTAAGAACAATTAAAGAGTTAGAACCTCTAAAGAAAATCTAAAAAAGAAAGAAATTTGAATTGCATGTGAGAATGATTATGATGTAAAGTTTTTCATGAAGCTTATATGCCAGAAAATTTAAAGGATGTCAGAATGTTTTTTTGTTCCTTAGGAAAATAGTTCAAATTCTAACAAGGGGTTAAGTATTTTAAAAGTTGGTATAAGGAAAGAGTGGAAAATACAAAACACAATTTACTAATGTGAAGTAAAATGAAATTTAAAATTAAAACATTGTGAATAATTAAATCTCATTTGGATTTGGTAAGGAACAATTCTTACGAGGAATTACATAGTGAATTAGTGTCCAAAGGGGAAAGATTTGAACTTAGTAATTATTCCTTAAAAATAGCAGAGAAAGATTAATAGCATCATTGTAATAATCCTAGGTAAAACCATGGTTTTACCATGGAGAATTTTACCTCCAAAATGTATTATGGAAAAGAATTTAAAAACAAAAAAAATATTTCTTGAATATATATACATATATAAGTGTTTATATAACAGGAAAATTTTAAACAAATGGTAAAATTTGGTAAACTATGGTAAAAATTCCAAAGTTACCATTCAAATGCCTTAATAATTTGGATATTAAGTTGAGTTGTAAGATATTACATTTACAAGCCCTAAAGAGTTTATTCCTAGTCAAGTAATGGAAATTTTAAATCCTTCCCTCTGTGCAAAAGTTTTAACTATGCTCATATTTTTCCCATTTATAGAATTCATACTTTGCATAGGTAGTTCAATGCTCTTGAAGGAATTTTATTATTAGGGTATTTTTATTTATCAACATTCAAATATTTTGAGTTACATAAATCCTCTTATTTTCTCAACATAGAAATATGTATATAAATATATATTTATTATTATTAAAATTTCATTAAAGGGGTGTGAGGTGAAAGTATGTATGACTCAGTGGACAAAAGAGTAGTTAAGGAGTTTTCACAGGGCTTGGGAAATTCCAATAATAGAGCAGGAACTCTAGCAGTGTACATGGGATAAAAAATTGCACATTCCAAACTCTTTAATTGTTTTGGGGGACTCTGAAATAGTTATAAGAGACCTCCTTGACCTCTCAAACACTACAACTCAATAATCTTCAAATGACCTTTGCCATAAAATAGAAATTCTTTGAAACAACTCTTCATTAAAATACGTTATTTCCATATTATCCACTCTCAAAACACTAAAGCCGAATGCTTATCCAAAGAAGCGAAATATTTAGAACATGGCCACCTCATTATTAATCAAATCCCCTCACATGATTGGCTCCATTAACTTTCTACATTTCTGTTCTCTCCCCCTCATACACCAGGACCTTTTTCTCTTGAACTCAATTGCTGTGCCCCCCTCCCTTCCCCCCACCTCTCCCCCTTCCCCTAAGCCCCTTCCCCTCCACCTCTCCACTCCTGCCCCCCCCTCCTAGGCGTTTCTCTCCCCAGCTGTGGCCCCCCTCCTTGGCACATGGCTCCCTTCTTCAGTCCATGTGCCCCTTTCCCTTCTCCCCGTGCCATCCCCTCAGTTGTATGTACTCCATTTAAATCTCGTGGAGCTTCACTTGTTCATCTTGATGTTCGACCATATGCCCATGGCGTCAGCTCCAACTCTTCACCCTGTGTGAACTCAACTCAGCTTGTGGGTGGCTCTGGTACCCTATTCCATCAAGGGTATGTCGTTACTGCAATCATGTCTCCTCCATCTATTTTTCAGTGCCATCACATCATTGAACTTGATTCTCTTCTGTAATTTGGTTGGTTTCTCTTGATATATTCCGTTTCATTCATCTGTATATGAATTGCAGCCTTGATCTGATGCATTCCACGAGACTGTGTCAAAATGTGGAGAGGTCAAGGAATTTTAACTCTTGTCAGGCTTATTTCATGGAGGAACTCGAGAGTAGTTTAAGCTCATTGCATGGATCTTAGAAGATCGAGGAGGAACACGGACTCTAGACACCGTGAATTTCAATGAGAAAATTAGGGACTGCGAGAGGAAATGGAAAACCTTCAAGCCCAGCTACACCAGCAAGAATTGTGGCATAATCAGGAGCTGGCAATTGCTCTCAGGGGGATTAATAGGAACACAAGGAAAATTGGCGTAGTTTCCCAACATTTGGAAAATCCTCCAATCCACCCACAACAACCAGAGAATTCTATCGACTCTGATGAGTCAAGGCTCTTGTCCACCTTCCACTCAGCTTCCAGCAACAATCATCCCTTGGCCCCTCCAGCACCAAGTCTAGCCCCGGTCCGAATGATCCCTGCTGCATTCATTCACCATTTAGAGGAGAATTTAGTGGCACAATAAGAAGAACCACATGAAGAACTAGAGCCTTTTCAAAATCACTGACCAGGTTTTCAATGAAATGTAAAATTTTGTTAATTTTGAACTTGTTTATTACCATTTTTACTTGGAAAAACAATAGCTCTTTTTAATTTGGTTGTACCGACCTCTCTTTAATTTCTGAGGCAGTTAGTTTCTAGGAAGAAGAAGAGGGTTTTACTCTATCATATGTATTTTGTGGAGAACTATTTCTCTTTTTTAATATATAAATCCCAACCATTTTTGTTAAAAAAAAATCCATTCCATGAACATAGATAATGGAGCAAGTGCGATGGCCAATGGAATTTTAAACATTATAATACTATAATAATTCGGCACAAATTCCAAAACCATTTATGAGTGGACCATTCGGAGTGAAGAGAAGGGAGCAATTTGAACGAGATCTATAGCCATCAGAGTGATGACGGGAGGGTTATAAGGCATAAAAAATACATTTTATAAATAGCCAAATTTTATCTCTTTTGTGATTGTACATTGGAATAGAGAGAAGGGTGAGCGTTTAGAGTCCAAGGCACGAGTAACATAAGTACCCACATATATTTGTCATGTCTTCCCTTTTTGAGTGGTGGGTCAAAGTATTGAAGGAACACACATTTAAGAAGACCTTGGATCAATGACCGAGCTAACATAATATATATATATATATATATATATATATATATATATATATATATATATATATATATATATATATATATATATATATATATATATATATATATATATATATATATATATATATATATATATATAAACACCATTTTAAACCTTTTTCGAAGTTGACTCTTGAGGTTTAGATTACAACTCCAAAGTGGTGGAATCTGACTCTAGAAGGCAGGCGTGTTTCCTTCTGAAGGGTTCTAAGTATGATACCTAGAATATTATGAGGTTATAAAATAAATAATATTGCACGTGGAGGGGTTTTGTAATAATATACAATATTAAGCACCTTATATATATATATATATATATATATATATATATATATATATATATATATATATATATATATATATATATATATATATATATATATATATATATATATATATATTATGAATAACAACAAAGTCATAAACCTGAGTTCTTTGAATTTTATGTTAGTCAAGGATTTAAAATCCTAAGTACATTACAATCTAATTCATTATATTAGAACATAATATAGAATTATGTTTATAATATAATTAATTAACATAAATAATCATTACAAAATGGTACTTAAGTAAATTATTAGGCAAAGTAAAAATGTGTTTACGGGGGTAAATAATTAGTGAATATTAATTATCCCTAATGAAGATTTAATAAATAAATATTGAGTGGTATTTTAAGAATGTGAATTAGTATCTAATCATTTTATAGAAATGGAAAAATATGTAAATCTAAATGAGAGAGAACCTATGAACCCTATGGTGACATGGTGAGTCAGGATGGGTCCCTGTGATGAGTGGATACTAAACCACATACCATGCCAAGAGACAGGTGCATTTTGGCAGTGCAGTGACCTAGGTGGAAACAAGACTCAATCCCATTCATAGATCTTCGAAGTTAAAACATAAGTTAAGTGTATATGGAGCAGGAGTAGGGTCATTAAACGTCGTGCTAATTGGCATCTCTAAAGGAATCAGGGAGGATCCATAGGTTAGATCCATTGGAGTAGGATAGGTCGAAGAGAGTTTGATGGAGTGGTTCGAGAGCCTGAAATGAAGGATCTATCATAGGTAACCATTGATTCGGAGGCTCGTGGGCTAGCTGATAGGTTCCATGTCAATGTTGCATCAGATGGCACAAGTAATAGGAATCCACTTGGCAGTGGTTCTAATAGAAATTCTAGGAATTTTAAGGCTGCTGGCACTGATCAGAATCAATTATTAGCATGGGTAGTCGTTGGAAATATTTTGGTGAGTAGAAGATGATGGTATCTTCTAGAGGAGGATTTAGAGATGATTGTGAAAATAAAAAAATTAATACTATCCCTTAGAGAGGGTAGGAGGTTGGGTGTGTTACAAAATGGTATGAGATAATTTTTACAACACTTGACCTACTTGGGGTCATGAAAGAATCGAATAAATTTTACTATAGAACTTTTAAAGGGGAGGGCACCCTACCATACCCTATCCGTAAGAGCTTATTTAAACTTTACTATTGAAAAGAGTTGTTGGAATTTTTTGTTATTTCTTACATGTTTCAAATCTGAACTGTATGTTGTTGTTATATTTTAAATGATAAAATTGATTTCACCTTACAGAGTGCATGTATTTGTTCATAAATTAGTGGGTAATTAACTAACAAAAAATATTTTATCAAATACACTTAAATAGTTAGTGGACAACAAGGAAACTACAATATAAAGAATGGTGACACATAATGAGATGAGAGCTCCCATAACAAAATGAAAGTTTGATGAAAAGGAGAGTGGAAACCCCTCTAGGATTTAGATAAAGCTAACAAGAGGCCTCATGGTACATACAAATCTGCTAAAGAGGACAATGGGAGCTTATAAAAAGAACCAGAAAAAGAAAATACAAAATCATCAGTTCTATGAAAAGGTTTGTCCCAACATGTGAGAACTATAGCATGGGCCATAATGACAATCAGACCAGGACATGGAGACTAAGAAAACCTAAATTCCACCTAATATACAAAAGCATGGCCCTAAAAACATCAACACGAGGAGAAGCACCTCAAGGAAGGCAGCTATGGATCCAATAGGCATGCTAACATCAAGGATTCATCTTGAGAATCCTCTAGTGAGGAAGTTGACAACTCCAAGGAACTGTCCAACAATGAGACTGTTCACATTTTCATAGGATAAGAAAGAGGAGGAAAAATTCCAAGATCCATGACCACAATTTTCAATCCAAACCACCACTTTTGATGGAGAATTAAAAAGGGAAAAGTAGAGAGAAAGTTTAGTTTAGCAAGCCCAAGAATTTCTTAAGTCCTTGGCCTACTCACAACTTGAGCTTGAAGATATCCATTTCAACAGATGGAAAGGCCTCCATTGGTGGGAGGATATTAAGATATAAAAGGAAATCCATGAGAAATAATTGTTGTGGAGGAATTTTGAGAAATACTTTAAAAAGAAGTACCTATCTGAAAGGTACTAGGTGAAAATACTAAGGATTTATATGAAATCAAGTTGGGACAAATCACCATATATGAAAATATCAACAAATTTCTCGATTTTATGAGGTATGTGCCCTATAAGGATGAAAATGTGAAGACACAATGATTCATTAGTACTTATGGTCCTTTCAAGACATAATTGAGTTTGATGAACCTAAGACTTTAGAAGACATTATTTAGAAGGAAAGGTACTTTTATGAGAAATTCAAAGACAAAGGAAAACCCAGGAAGGAATTTTGGAAGAAAGAAAGGTAAATTGGGATTCAAAAAGAAAGGGTTTAAATCCTCAATATCTAAGAACCATGGGAAAATTTCTAAGGTTCTTCCCATTAAAATTATGTATCAAAAAATTCCATCTTGTGAGTGGAAATAAGACTTTGGATTTATTACTGGAAGACTAATAATACAAAGAGAACCCCACTTCCAAATGTTGGGGATTTGGAGAATAACATTTGTTAGGGGACTTCCCACATATAAAACATGATAATAGGAGGGTCTACAACATCCAGGGCTACCACAATCCAATAATGTCTACAAACTTTCTACAAATTTGTAGGTGGATAATGAACAGAGTTGTAACCATAAGCTTTAGTGGTGGAGGATATGATAGATTTTCCATGTCTTGTTTCTATTTTAAATTGACCTTGGTTCAAATTTGGTTATGGAAACACCCCCCTCAAGCTGTTGAGAAATGTAAGCTACAACAAGTAAAAACATATTTAAATCATGGGTTGGGTATAGCTAATGGCAGGAGACAAAAAGAAAGGTATGGCATAAGTCATACTAGCATGCGATTCATTTATGAATGGGTTGTCCACCCAAGAATCTCTAAACATACTCCCTTTAAAGTCTTATGACATGTTGGTTCGTGGATTGGTTGGATTCCCATAAAGCTAATTTGGAATTTTACAATAAAACATTAGAGTATGTGAATATAGGGAAGGAATGAAAAAGGGACCCTACAAGGAGTTCAAAATCATGTCTCAATGAGACAAATATCATCCCTTCAAATTAAAAATTAATAGAAAAGTTCCTTGTATGCAATGCAAATTACTAAAACTATATGTTGAGGATAGTAAACCAAACCTAGAGGATAACATCCTATATTGAGAGAATATAGAGATGTATGTTTGGAAGAGGTACTAGTTCTGCCACCCTCCAGAGACATTGATTATACAATTCTGAAACTTGTACTAGAAGTGAGTGTCAGTAATACATAGCCCTATATAATGAGTACACCGAAGCTAGTTTTCATCTAACTACAACTGAAGGAGAAATTGTAAAAAGGTTACACCTGGCCTAGTGTGTCTCCTTTGGGATCACCAACCTTATTTGTGAAAAATAAGGATGGCACACTCGGGTTGTGCATAGACTACATGCAACTCAACAAGATGACAGTAATAATAAGTATCACTTACCAAGAATTGATGACTTGTTTGACCGGTTAAGGGGTGCTACACAATTTTCTCAAAGATTGACTTGAGGGTTGGATACAATCAAATCCGAATTAGGATGAAGACATCCACAAAACATCCTTTGGGATAAGATATGGGCACTAGTTGTGGTGAAGATTTATACGGGCTCTAAATGCACCGACCACCTTTATGTGTAATGAATATTATTAACTTTCAGCAAGTTCTTGGATAGATTTGTGTTGGTTTCATAGATGAAATTACATCCCTAATCTACAATTATAAGAATAGGGAAGATCATGAAGAGAACCTCAAGTTATTACTTCAAGTGTCAATATAGAAAAATCTCTATGAAAAGTTTAGCAAGTGTGACTTCTATCAAAAAAGTCTTGGTATGACGATACTGGAAGGGGTGGCGTGGAACTGGGATCAAATCCATTATGGATTAACATACACCAAAATATGTATCTAATATCATATCGCGGCTTTATGGGCCTAGTAAGATACTATAAAAGGTTCATAAGGGTTTCTCTAATTGAATCCAGTACCTCTACAAAAAGGAGTTAAATTCATTTGGACATTGGAATGTGAAGAAAGATTTTAGTAGTTGAAGAATCTACTTACCAGTGCATTGATTTTGAAGTTTGCAGACCCAAACAAAAATTTAACAGTGTGCATAGATTCTTATAAATAAGTACTCAATGGAGTTCTTATGTGATATGGTCACGTGGTGAGCTATGAGTCCATAAATTTGAATGAACATGAAATCAATTATGTGACACTGCCAAACATTAATTGGTTTCCATAGTGAAATCTTTGAAAATGTGGAGGCATTACCTTAGGGGTAAGAAATTTTACCTGTGAGACCATGGTGGGATGATATATTTGTTTGATTCTTAAAACTCAATGTCAGGCAAACTAGGTGGATGGATCTCCTTAATGAATTTGATTTTGAAATCAAACACATTAAGGAGAAAAAAAATAGAATTGGCTAATACCTTGGTAGAAACATTAAAGTGATTCACTTGGAATCTATAAGCACATGTGAATCAGACACCAAGGAGATAAAGGTTAAAGTGCACAAAGGGCAGGATGATGTTTTCAAAATGTAAAGGAATGCCTAGAGAAAGAGCCCACAAGGATAAATTATGAAGGCTACAAGATGTTGGATGAGTAATTACACTACAAAAGGTCATTTTGTATATCTATAATTATGGCCTGACTTGAAGGTTCATCATGGATGAACTACATAAAAGATAATATATTGGCCATCATAGTTATCATAAAATGATCACCGACACTAATAAACCTTTTTATTGGCAGACAGAAAAAGGACATAGTTGATTACTTAGATAAACATGTTTAAGATAAATGTCGTGAGTCAAGAACGGAACCTGGAACACCTAGAAGAATTTTGTTGTAGCCTTCCCAATTCCAAAATGGAAATGGGAAACCATCTCCATGGTTTATGTGGATTACACAATCCATCTAAACAAAATGGTTATTGATTATGGTGGTTGTGGATAAACTGAATAAGGTTGCTCAATTTATCCCTGTAAAATAAACTTTCAAGTATGGAACAACAACAATATTTTCATGAAAGAAATATTTACAGGCTACATGAGGTATACCTAAAGAAATCATATTAGATAGAGATACATAATTTACTTCAAAATTTTGGAGAGTTTGTTTGTTGTTTTTGGGACTAAATTTCCATTTAGTACAATATATCACCCTCAAACTAATGGATAGAAATAGAGAGTAAACCAAGTGTTATAGGACATTTTAAGGATTTATGTGATGCATCTGTTTAGAATATATAGATGGTGTGCTCGTTTTTTCCACAGCCGATACCCTCATGCCTCCCACCGGACGAAGCCTCCCTCCGAGCACCTTAACCTTGACACGAGGAATTCCTCCCAGGAAGCAAACCCTAGGCTAGATAGCTAAAACAAAGGACAGTATCTTTCCCCAAGGATGGCGCCAACACAAACTGTCGAGGATAGTCCCAAACCCTAGACAAAGAGATATCCAAGCCAAATCACGAACTTTACTCTTTGCTGCAGTGCTCCTGTAACCCTCAACTTCAAACTGTGCACCAGTGCAAGCTGCAGTCTTTCAACTAGGAAAGCTAGGTCTGAATATATCAAATGAAAGTGGTGCCTGTGTTGTAGTAATCCTACAGGTTCTTTGGGGCCGGCCTCTCCTTAAGATTGTGTGTCTATTGATGTATTATTATTAATTAAATGACTTCTTCTTGGAGGATAATAAACTAATATAAATTATATTCTTGAGCCGACAAGGCTTCTAGGGTTATTAGCCAATTCATTAGGGTTTTCACTTGCTTCCAGTCTTTTATTCTCGTCAAGTTCACATGCAGAGGTAAATACCTCCCTAGCTTCTACATAATAACCTCCCTCCAATCTAGAGAGGTATTCTGGTGTGGACTTTGAGCACAAATATACCATTTACACAGTAGCATCAATATGTCATCTAGACTATTTCATGACTAGATCCTTAGCATCACCATCATATCAGAGTTGCATCTGTCTCTAAAACCATACCGCTTCATCACGAGTAATATGATTTTGAATAAGTCACTCTCACCATGGAGTGATTATAAGAGGAGTAAAAGCTCTGATCTGTTTTCCCTCTGGAAAATCTTTGTTCATCATTCATCTGAGTCATCATCTCAATACACTCTTGTTTGATAGTCTTCAAGGCAATTAGTCCAACAATAGAATGGTCTTGAGCATGAGACCATTCATTTGGTATTTTCTGAGCACACATTGTCATTATTATCCAAGCCGGGATAATATCCTATTCTTGGTACAATATCAATATATAGAACACACTTGTGTCTATTCAGTAGTACACAACTACAATCCGATTGGTTAACACCACATCAAGTAACACACAAACACTTGATGGAAATAGCAGTCAGAAACATATTCCTGATGGTTCTCATCTCTTGTCATATGATCTTATAACAAAACATCACGAGGCATCAACTACGAAACAAATGTTGTGACCAAGCTGTATCGTCACGGGCCAATCTTCCTCACGTCATGGGTCTGAAAGAATATCTACCCTGATAGTCTTCATCACGCCAAACAATATTATCATAAAAGCCTTGAATCAAGCTGGGCCAATCTTTCCTCCACGTCTATGAGAGATAGAAGGAATTGCTCGCCCCTCATTAATGATCATCTGGAAGCCAATCTTTCACTTACATTTGTGAGGTCTGAAAGAAATTCTGCCCTCAATATATAACATCAATAATAGCAATCATCTGGGCCAATCTTTCACTCACATCTGTGGGGTGGAAAGATGTCTTCCCTCAACATAGAATATCAATAATAGGCTACTCACCCCATTCTTCTCAACTAAGGAGAGTATTGTTCGATTTAGAACTGGACCATTTCCACCACAGGCCATTCTTGACACCTAAACAAAAGTGCTTAACCTAGAGAGAATAGAGTCACCTCGAGAAATGCTTGGACCATTCCTTACCACAGGCCATTCCTCAACACTGCCTAAACAAAGTGTAACTGGAGGGAATGAGGTGCTAGGAATAGTTGTCTGGATATTCCCCACCCTGGCCCATTCCACCGACACCAAACAGGTGGCATCCTCGAGAGAATGGAAAAACACTTTCGAGGAATAACTATCCTTGATTGTTGAGCATGGTTCTCCCCTACCTTGGGCCATTCCTCAGACACCAAACAGGGTGGTGTAGCCCTAGAGTGAATGGAGTCACTCGAGGAGTAATTTTCAGGACCGTTTCCCACCCTAGGCCATTCCTCGACACTAAACAAAGGTGTATCCTGGAAAGAATGGGTACGCCCTCGAGGAATGTTTGTCTGCATCAACCTCCAAATGGGCCATTCTTGAAACTACTCTGGCATGAACTTGAAGAATGAAGAATTTGCCCGTGAAATGACCATTCTATGACCACTTTCTTTCGAGTGGTATAAGAAGATGATTGTCCTAGACCACTCCCTATAAATGGGAAGTCATTGTCTATGATACATAAGCAATCGATCACGTCTCCCATGTTGCTTCAATGGGAAGCCATGCGTGAAATCTCAATCGACTTTTCGAACATGAAAGCATCAGTCCAATCTATACTCTTATAAAATAAATAACATTTTGATTCCTCCCTCCCTAGCTGGAGTTGTTTCAATCCACATAAATGACATTTTGTGTACCTTTCTCCTATCTGGAGTCTTCCCTTCCAGGTTGTTAGATTTATTTCCACGAAGGAGCTCTATCTTGAGTGTCGAGGGTTCTTTCATCAGATATGGGCTTTGCACCAAAGATGTATGCTTATCTTCTCATACGTAGGTGTGTTGTTGGAGGTACTTTCTCCTTCGGACTTCATCATGGATAGTGTAATGCTTGTATATAGTGCGGAACACTTTGAAGGCTTCTTGTAGATGTGAACAATAGAATTATATCATAGTTGGAGAGCTGGAACGTATCCATGTGGCACTTCTTCTATCGTCATGAGATCTGATCTTTTGAGTGGTCATCTTGATGTTATAGGAAATCTTCACCGCATGCATGCTGGAGATTCTCCACCAAGTTGTCTTCTTCTTATCTTTATACAGGAGTATCTCTTTCGGGTATACCTCAAAGTCTTGAGACATTGCTCTGCATGCGTTCTTTACTTAATTTCTTCTAGAGAACATTCTTTGCATTCATCCGATGTAGAATTCTAACTCATGGATGTTGAATGATATAATGACTTATATAGAGATAAATTCGGTGTTCTGGAATAATCAATCATCATAGTCTTCTCCTCCATCTGGAAGAACCTAAGTTTACTAGATCTGTAATGCTTTCATTATGATCTTTTGTACCTTGTTCTTCATCATGACTTTCAGTTCTTCTGCTTGATTTCCTTTTAGTGAGTTCATATCCGGATGGTAATCTTGTGATTACGGGATCATATGTTTCCTCTTCATGTTTTTCTTTTACTTTTGGGTCCATGGGTTTCTTATAGATTCCATGCATACGGATTACTTCTACCTTTCATCATAGGATCATGGATGGATGGACAACCAGGGTACTAAGACTTCTCTTTGAAGAGGTCTTCTTGTGCTGTTGAACTGAACACGTACTGACTTTAATGGCTGCTACCATGGATATACAAATTTCATCATCTTCAATGGACCAAGGATTAGGCTCCCTCTAATCCTTAGCTAAAAATCATGGAATTACACATGTCGGCTCCCTCCGATGATAGAGTCCATTCTTTCATTTGTATCCTTATTGTCTTACGCAATATATAGAGTCCAACTTCATCTGCATCCTTATTATCTTCCGCAATATATGATTGGTTCTCTTATTCTTGATTATGCTTCCATCTTGTTGTCTTCTATAGAATGTCATAAGTCTTTTTTACGGTTTCCTCGATTGTTGACTTCTTTATCTTTTCAGCTTTTCAAGTTTCTTCAAGATTGACTCGATTTTGGTCTTATCTTGTAATGTATTTCACATGATATATTTCATTTCTTTCTAATGATAATTCTTTTCATCTTTATTTTCTTTCCTTTAGGTATAATCCTTCTTGGAACACATTATTTTCGAGAGATAGATATACAAGATGTGTACAAAGACTATGAAAACAAGCAAGATATACAAAGAGAATAAGAAGAGTGTTATTACCTTTAGTGAAGAAGTCTCTTCATCACCTTGAATTATTGGGTTCCTTTTCTTCGACAATCGATTAGCCGTGTTTCATTTCTTCAGCACTTCTTTAGCTCGGGACAAGTTCTGTAATGATATACCACGGCCGGTATGAAGCATTGTATTTGGAATCATCTTTCTCTTGGTTGGCTTCCTCCTTGAACCAAACTTCCTTTTGTTCACAGTTCTTGAATCTTGTTGTGAAGCGATCATCATCGTACTTCTTTTGAGTTTCTCTTTTCATTGATCCTTGATTCTTCTTGAGCCACAATAGGTCAAAGTTCTTCAAATGTCAGATTCTCCTTTCTTGTATTCATGCTTGGCAAATGCATCCCATGTCTTGGGAAGACTCATTGAGTATATTCCTGAATTCCTTCTAGAGGTTATCTCTTCAGCTTGTAGCTGATCTCATGGAGATCCTTACAAGAAATTATGATGTTATCTTTGTCGTCATTCATCTTGCTTCATTCCACGGGCTCATTCTTGAGGACTCATAACTTGTCCAATGTTTATTTGAGAAGAGATTAGTTAGGGCATGTACATCTTCTTTGATTAGGTGGGTGAGAAGTGTAGGGTATCAAGTGATCTTTATGAATCCACTGATACTCATGGCATTTAATGTCAATGTCTTTGAACTTCTCCATAGCTGCAACGTTTTGGACACTTCTCTTCTCCTTCACAAACTCGGCTTCTGATCTTTCCTTTCCTGTGTCAACACTTTATTCTTATAGGATGTGAGATCAATCCTTACATCTTCCATACTCGAAGTTAGAAGCTCCATCTAGCTTGTTCTGAGACTTCACCGGAGTTCATCGGGGCTTGCCGGCTTGCATTCCAAACCCTAGTTTTGACGAGAAATCCAAACTTCGTCTTGGCCTTCTGAGTGCAGGAGATAAGCTAGGCCTAGGCTTAGCATTGATCTATTCAGATATTAGGTCAATATCATCACTTAAGGTGCCTCGACAAGAGGTTTAGGGTTCTGTAATAACTACTTACATCTTTGGTAACCCTAGGCTGCCGGTCGCTTTTGGAAGGCACTCGCTAGTAACCCTGGCGATGGTTCCTCAACGAGCTCTAATATCTAGCGGCTATATTTCCCTTCGGCGTTTAGGCTGGCGAAGGGTGTGGAGCCTAACACGTTAGAATATATAAGATGGTGTGCTCGGTACGCCACGGCCTGGAGTCTCCCAACCACGAGGCGAAAGCCTCCATTTTAAACATGACTGATGAATGGCCCATAACCTGTTAGAATATATAAGATGGTGTGCTCATTTTACCACGACGATACCCTCGTCTCCCAACCACAGGCCGAAGCCTCCCTCCGAGCACCTTAACCTTGACCTGATAATTCCTCTGGAAGAAAACCCTAGGCTAGATAGCCAAACAAAGGACAGCGCATCTTTCCCCAAGCATAGCGCAACACAAGAAACTGATCAGATAGTCCCAAACCCTAGCTAAGAGATATCCAAGCCAAATACTGAACTTGTTGCTGCTACAGCTGCTCCTGCAACCCTCCTTCAAACTTGCGCACCAGCTGCAACTGCAGTGCGCACCAACTAGGAAAACTGCAGTCCTGAGATATATCAAATGAGAAACTGGTGCCCTGTATTTATAGTAATCCTGCCAGTTTACTAGGGCCGACTTCTCCTTCTGGGTATGTGTCTATTCAATATATTATTATTAATTTTGGCTGACTTCTTCTCTTGGAGGCTAATAGCCTAATATAAATTATATTCTTGAGCCGACAAGGCTTCTAGGGTTATTAGCCAATTCATTAGGGTTTCTCTTGATTCCCAGAGTCTTCTATTCTCGGAAATACCTCCCGCAACTACCATAATATTAACAGCATCAACCCAAGAAATGGGAAGAATACATACCACTAGTATAATTTTCCTACAGGAATGGTTATTAGGATTCATTGAAGATGAGTCTTTTTTAGGCTCTCTATGGTAGACAACGCAACATTCCAATCAACTAGAATAACCCAGTGGACAAAATTACACTTGGAATAGACATGCTAAAAGAAATGGAACAACAAGTCTTCAAATAAAATGAAATCTGAAAATAGCTCAGGACAGACAGAAAAGATATGCAGACAGAAATAGGACTCCTGGAGAGTTCAAAGTAGGGGATCATGTGTATCTCCGAATTAGGCCTAGAAAAAGTTCCTTGAGAATAGGAACTTGTGCCAAGATGGCACCTTGGTTTTGTGGAACCTTTGAAATTTTGGATAGAGTGGGACCTATAACCTATAGACTAGCACTTCCTCCCACAGTAAAAGCGCATAATGTTTTCCATGTTTCATTGCTGAAGAAATATGTACATGATTCTAATCACATAATTGACTAGTTTGTGATCTAGGTGGAGCCAGAGGAACAATTTCTACCAAAGGCACAGTGCATACTAGACAGTAAATAAATCTCACTCAGGAACATAACCATTGCATAAGTCAAGGTGCAGTGGAAACACGTTCGTCCAAATGAATCTACATGGGAAATGGAGGATGCCATGAAACATACATATCTATTTTTGTTCACTGTTATACATAAATATCACATCAAAAGGTATAACACAGAGGATGGTGTTCCTTTAAGGGGAACGGGATTGTAACACCCATGTTTCCCCCCGCTTGTAAATATAATTATGTTATTGCTAAAATACTATGGATGGGTATGTTATGTGTAGATTTTGGAAAATGATGAACCTTTGCTAAAGAAGGTGATGTAAATATTTATGTTATTAAATAAAATAAAATTGTTGAACAATTGTTGAAGGTGTTTCCAATGTAGATTATGATGCATGAGAGGGAATGGTGCAGTGAACTAGTATTTACCAATACTCTGTTGGATTTAACATGCCCAGAACCAAAACAATCCTCTATCCTAGAGAATTAAATTACCAGTCAATATGGTAGTTGGGAAGTCTTCCTCAAGAGTCAATGAGGAGATGGGTAGAGTACCCCATCTAGAAACTTCTTGATATGACACACGAATTGGGAAATAGACCCATGAAATCTTGTTGTGGAAGGCAAGAAAAAAGAGGAAAATTGTGGGCAGAAGATAGAGGATGCACACAAATGGTTTTGATGACCATTTCTAAGGAGGGAGAGCATGTGAGGCTATCTGGTTCTTAAGATAACTGAGAAAACAAATTGTTCTGGGTATAGGAATGGTTGGGCAGTGCTTTCTAATCAAGCTGGTAAACAGAGCTGCAGAGAATTTGAGTGATTGAGTGAGAAATCATAGTAGGCTCCCTTTCTTGGTGAATAGAAAATTGGGTTGCCAGGTTCTTGTGGGAGAAGGAGAGTAACATGTGTCCCTTGTTGTTTGTTGAGAAATAAGAAGACTCCCTCTCATGGAATCATACACTAGCTAGGGAGTGGCCATATAAGAAGATACCAAGTACAATTGTGCCTATGGTTGGGTGGAAAGTGGTACACCCTTCAGCA
>SNQJ01S0185495.1:0-18723 GCA_010110895.2 Picea sitchensis | reverse complement strand
GAAAATTCAATTCTGAAGTTAAAAGATGACAAATATACCTTGGATAGGCTATTCTATGAGAAATATGGGATAAAGTTAAGGAAAAATGACAAATAAAGAGGAAAAATGATGGTTTGTGGAAGCACAAAAATGGACTCAACACTATGTTTGGAAAGGTTTCTTGTGGATGGATTTTCTTATTTTGGATGAATATTTATGCAATTAGGGTTACATTCTCTTGGTTTATTGAATGAAGTAAGTAAAATTATTCAATTTGTGTTCATGATATTAATATTTATGGTGAAATTATTATTTTATTAGAAAAAGTCTTGTTTGGTGAAACCCTAAGAGAGGAACATAAGTTATTTTTCCTCTCACAAGGTCATATTTATCTAGAATTGGTTAATTGTCCTTGTTAGGGTTATAACCCTAGATCCCTAAAGTGATATCACTTTAATATTTTATCCCTAGACATTTACTATTTGATCTAGTTGAAGTTACAAGAAGGGAGAAATGGTTTCTAGGGCCCAAATGTGCTTGCACCCTAGAATTCCTTCTCCTAAATATTTAAGACCTCATGCACAAATGTACATGAACCTTAGGGTTTAGATCCTACCTCTTGGTTTCAAGTAGATCAACCTTCAAGCTTTGTTGCATTTGAAAACACTCCATAACCCTTAAAGACAATAGTCTTGAAGCATTCTCATCATGAATTGATTGATGAAATCACTCTCTCAAAACTCTCAAGATTCCTACTAACTATACTTACACTAACCTTTGAAAACTCACTAAATAACTCATTGTTGTTTTAAAAGGTTTGCTACAACCATCTAAATTACATTAGTTTTTTACATACACTAATATATTGGTGGCTTAACTCACTCAGATATTACCTTAAACATTTGGATAATGTTTTAATGGATGTATGCTTAAATTTTATGGTCAATTGTGGTGTCTCTGAGCATTTATTATTGTTATAAGACTATTTTATTGTTGCAATTTTCAATGATCATAGCAATCTAACTTGTATAGTGTCTAAAAGAGGTATTTATTGCATACTTTGACTTGGAAATTGTTACATATATGCCCCAAAGTTTTCTTGTTCTGGGAAAGTATCAAATCACCTTCAAACCTCTTCTTTACATTCACCTAGACCAATCATCCAGTGATCAAGAAAGAGATCAGAAAGCTAGGTGTTATAGGATTAATAAATAAGTGCAGACACAAACAGATCTCCCTAGTTTCACCATGAAACTATAACAAAACAAGACATGATATAAAACTTTCCCTAAGTTTAAATTATCAAGCATACTAACTAACAAGAGATAAATGACATACCTTTTAAATGTTGTTTGTCCTCGCTAGTGTCATCCTCTCTTTGTTCCAAGGCTTATGGGATGTTGAACCTGTAAAAAAGAAACAAGCTAACAAAGTGAAAGCAACAATGTATACTGAACAAAACCTATGTATGTGATCAAGGAGTCATACAATAAAATTAGACCAATTTTATGGGAACAAAATATATCATTGTATTAAAGATATGAAAAGGGGAATACAACCAATGCCTTGATTTTGTAAAGTCCCTTCCAACAGTTCCTTTCTTCCCACACACTTCTGCTCCACGGATTCTAAGATCAACAATCTATCTTGAGAAAGCAAAGATCAAATCCAACATACAAGATCCAAAAACTCCAAGCTACAAAACTCAAGAACTTTCCTACTCTCCCAATCTAAGCTAACTTTCCCCATGAGAACTCCTCTCCTTTTATAGGATAAAAAGGATAGCGTGAGAAGGTTAGGATGATCCCATGAGATCAGGGATGTGACTCAGATCAAAACCGATCAGAGGCCACCTCACCCTCGAAGATTCTATTCTAGAACTTTCGAGAAATTCCTCTTTTTCCTTCATACAAAAATCATCGCACCCTTAACACTGACAAAACTACAATGATGTCGCAGGACACTATGGTGCAACCTATGACAATCCTAGATAGTCACACCCTAAACACTAACCAAGGTGATTCGATCCCTTTTTCTAATTTTTTTGACAAAGGAAAAGTATAATTTCATCTCTCTGGTAAAAAGTATATTCAGTGTTCTTCGAGGATTAAGGCCATTGATCATTCTAAAGACAAAGGATAGGTTTACATCATTAACGGTCATAAGGGTGATGAAAATAATGTGTAACACTTGGATACTAAAATTTCTATTTGATCCATTGATTTCACCAAGGAAGCCTCCCTTGTGCTGTACCTCCTCTATCACTAAAATGAGGGGATTCCCTACTAAGGCGATAGTGGTAGGTTATTCCATAGTTATGCAATAATTTGGGATCTTGTGGAGGAATTTTCACAAGTACATATCCTGTGATAATAGGTCCATATCAAAACATCCTCCAAATTCTTCTCTAATTTACTCCATTGTTAAAACATCTTGTTTATCCTCATCCAATACAACTTATTTACATTGAATCCTAGTTTTTTTTATGTTATGGTCATGAGCGTGTTGTCATGAATACCTCCTAGTGCTCTTCCTCATGTGCCACTTGATTCATATGACATGTCGTCTATACTTGGTTCTTCAATATTGTGCAACTTTTTTTAATGTGGGTATAAATCCCACAAAGATAGTAATATATCCACCTGGGAATGCCAAAATGTATTTGTTTTAATTGTTCCCCCAATCCCCACATCAAAAGAATCTATAGGCATTCTTTCCAACATCAATCATTACCTCAATGGAGCTTCATCCCTAATATTTTTATTAATGGAAACTCTAATATTGATGTTGTTATTAGTATCGATATCTTACTAAAAAACTATCCTAATCATCCTAATTTCCCTTTCATTATAAAAATCAATTATAATTATTGAGGTTGAACTTGCATTCATTCTAGCAATTTTTATCTGTACCACATGTTATTTGAAATTTCAACATAACCATATCCTTCAGGTTCTTCATGTGAATATGATTTTGAATGTTAACATTTTATTTCTTTCATTCCTTAGACTATTGGTTTAGTTCATGTTTCTTAGCCTCGCTGATATTCTTTTTTATCCATTGGTCCTTTTGGAGTTCGTTGTCCTAGAATGAGTTCAACGTAATTTCCCATATCAATGGCCATGTGAAGGGATTTATAATAGGACTTTGGTTAATTTTCCATTACTTATTTTTATCCCTCATATTTAATATGCAGGTTAACATGTGTGATATTTATCACACATCTATATGGTTTGCAGGATATATCTTCATGAACTTTTGGGCTTGACTTAGAGATAGTGTTTTCACTTGATTGCTTGGGTACTTCGGGTTGGAGGAGACTCATTTCTCCATTATTTTATGAGTTACCCTGGTTCATCCATTCATTCTCTTTTCATGGTTGCATATATTTGTTGATATTTTAACATGCTAATAGGTGCTTGGTGAGATGCTTCCTTGGGATTAGGGTGTTGGCATTGTCATTTTTCACTTTGGAGTTTTATTGAGGGGTTTTAATTAGAATTCCATACTTTTTTTACTCTTGGCTCATTTATATGGAGCGAGAACCCATCAACTTAGGGTCTCCCAAAGTTTTCAGTGTTAAAAATTTCTCCATGAGGTGTTTTTTAATTATTAAGTACATTGCCATGATTTTCTAGGTTGATGGGCTTAGTCCTTGATATATGTTTTAAGGTAAGTTGTTTATCTCTATGACGAGGTGTGCCCTATCCCTAAGAAACACTTCATTAGGGTACACTACTTTAAAGCATGTGTATGAATTACTTGTTGAGATACTTCCTTCAAATGTGACCTAGGGTTTTGGGATAGTTTGTTGGTTGATCAGAGAGGGTGCCCCTAACTCCTTGGTTTTTTTTAACATCTAAATGGATTTCATTTATGATGTTTCACTTGAGTATTGAAGTTATCCCTTCCTATTGGTACATTTGGCACATTTATTGATGAACGCTTAACTACTTTCCACACTTTTCTATGTCACCTTCCTTCTTGTGCACATAGTTTTAGCACTTGCATTTATGAATTTAACCACCCTTGGGACATTATTATAGAGAAATCCAGTTTATGGCATTATTTGGAGGTTGTTTAAAACTTCCATCCATTCCATGTGCGCAATTATCTAGGTTGCACTCCTTGTGATGGTTTATTCATAATGCGGGCCGAGTCAAAGGGATTATCAATGAACATTATTCTAGATATAAATGCCCACTTTATTCAAGGGTTCATTCATTACATGGAATATTTAATTTTTTGATTATGGTTTCAATGTGGTCCCAAGGCACTCTCTTCTAGGGTGCACTTGATGGAGGTGTATTTTATTGTTTATTGTCTAGAAAAAGTTGTTAATGAACAACATATTCCAAGGACCCACCTCTTGTAGAAGATGTTTTGTATTTATTCTTGGGGAAATGGATTCTTGGGGAGTTATCTCATCATTATACTTGTACACTCGGAATATATACTATTTTAAAGGTGGTTATGATGCATTATCTTGAAGAGTGTTACATGTAATTTCAATTTCAATTTTAATTAGTTATCATTGTTACCAAATAGATTGTAGCTTGGGAAAACCCCAAACCAAAAAAAAAAGTTTGAAAACTATGGGAGTATTTACCCAATGCCACCATAGATAAATACTCCCCTCACTTTACTGATGATTAAATCTCCACAAGGGGGGAATCCTAGGTGACCCTAATGGGATTGAGATGGAAAGTGAGAAGTTATGAGAGATGCACCTATAGGTCAAGTTTCAAAGTGGAGATGAATCTTGGGAAAGAGTCTTGTGAAAGAATAATTGGTTGCCAAAGATGATGTACCTACAAAACAATGTTAGCCCTACCTAGAACAAGACATTAGATTCAATAATATAAGCCTCAAAACCAATGAGGATACAACAAGTAACCTTGCTATCCCAATTCAATAATATAAGCCTCAAAACCAATGAGGATACAACAAGTAACTCCAGTTATCCCAAATTATATATATATATATATATATATATATATATATATATATATATATATATATATAATATAACAGAGATGTAAATTCTAACCACCAGTAAGTACAAGATGTTGGAAACAAAGCAAGTAACAACTAGATACAATTCCAATGATTAAAGAAAGAATTTGATGGTGATTAGAGGGTTGTTTGTGTAGTATTATAAGAAAGTTTTTTAATTGCATAATGGATGTAGAAAACAATTGCTACAACAGAAAATTCTAGCCACCAAAATCAGCAAACAATCCTCTAAAAAGATAACCAATAACTAGTAGATTAATTATGGCAACTTACAAGTGAACTTTAGAGGTAGAATAATGAGTAAAAAATGAGATAAAGATGAGTTTTTTTCAACCCTATTGGATGTAGCACAAATTTATAAAAAAAAATGAGAATCACTTGGCCAATTAATATGTCCGTAGGAAACAAGAAACATTATAGCATGTAGAATTAGATCCAACTCAAACAATTGCAATCTCTCAAAACTTCACATATACCAATGCATGAATATACAATCTTCAATGCAAGTATATTAGTTCTTTATCAATTGAGTTAATGGAGTCTCTTTCGTATGAGATAGAGTTTCTTACGTATCCATGGGTGTAATCCTTTTTACTCCCTAGAGCAAACTAACCTTAGCAAGATAAATCTACAAGGGTGTAAGCATTTTTAATCCTTGTAGAAACCTTTGAAAAATAGTTTTTTCAATGAAAAATGAATGGATATTGATGGAGGGTGTATTCCCTTATAATCCTCCAAGTATCTAGACAAATTAACCTTGAAACAAGAAGAGACAACACACTTATGTGGAAATTCCTTACCAATTCAAAGAGATAGCATGAAAAACCCTTCTTTATCAAGAATATTTGATCATAGTTTCAAAGAGACAAGCATCAAGAGATAGCACATAGATTCTTCCTCCAACAGATAAGTAAAATTATCCACAAAGCATCAATAGATAGATAGAGAAAATTCCTCAAGTAGGGAAAAAATTTCAGTCAATGAGTATGTAATTCTCAAGTGAGAGTTATGATAAAATGAAATGAGAGTGATCTCTATTTATATGAGATCGCTCTAAAAAAAATTCCACATAAGTTTGTCCACTTTCTTAATTTGAGGAGGTATACCTCACAAATTTTCCTTTACACCTTTAAAATACAAAATACACAAATTAAATTCCCCTTTAGTGGTGATGTCATGCCCTAGAAGTGTGACGTAGGCCTCCAAAATGAGACGTTTTTCCTCCTAATGAAGGTCATTGGGACTACAAAGTCCATGTGACTTGCGATAAAGTACTCTAGTGCATTCCATGTGCCTCTCTCTCCATCAAACCACATCACATGATCATCATCAAACTAGGAAACCCCATGAAAACCCTAGCCTCCATGTGATGTTTAGGGAATACAAGGTGATGCTTCAGGCCTCCAAATTCCAACATTTAGGTGAAAAGGGCCACAATGTGATAATATCATGTTGTACAAGTGCCTTCAAAGGAAAATTTAATCCTCCCATGTCTGCAATGAGAGGAGGCACATCTTCCCATATGTGGGCTCCATTCCCCTATAAAGATCCAAGAAACCTTCTGCCTCCATGAACAAGATTTCATTTGGAAACACCCTGCAAAGACACAAATTTACGCCCTCCAAGGGTCCACAATTCACCTGTATCATGCCAAGTATGCCATATCTTATAAAATAGAAATTGAAATGTGTGCATCAAATCCCCCCTTTTCAAACAAACAATTGCTCAAAAACCTTATACAACTTCCCAAATTTAAGTATGGGAAGGTTGTCATGGTGCCCTATTGGGTAGATCATTCCCCAAGTTAATGAGCGTTTTCCAAGAAGATCCTATCTAATTCATGTAGAAGAGTATGAGGTGGATGGGGATGTGACTTTAATTAGCTAGAAATGGTAGATAAACAATGATATAACTAGAACAACAACACAATAATACTAGAATAATACTAGAATAACACCAGACAAAGCACTTTGATTACTGAGAGCATTGTTCACTTGCCTCTTCGAGGCGGAAACCTCTACTAGAGCAGATCTCTATTACAATAATATCCATGAAAAAACTTATCATACCCTCTACTCCTATTTATACTAAATATTTCTATCCAAAGAGAAATCTGGAGGAAGATCCTTCTAGAAGAGGAAGCTTCTATTAGGTCTTCTTAAATTTGACTTATTCTTCCTTATTGATAGGCATTATTAATATTGACTTTTATTACATTGAAATATATTATTATACGTACATGAGGGGTTAGGTCCCTAACATGTTCTCCCCCTTCAAGACAACCTTGTCCTCAAAGATTGAGATGAGGAAATTGTTGCAGAATGGTAGCAAGTTCCCAAGTGGCATCTGCTAGAGTTGTATCTTTCCACTAGACTAACACTTCCTTGAGGGTGCGTTGACACACATGATGCTCACATTGGTCCAAAACTATTTTTGTTTGTAGCCAAATAGAGCTTTCGTTGTCCAACTCGGGAAGGTTGGTTTGAGTTTGGCACCTAGTTCCAATCAACTTCTTTAAGCAAAAAACATGAAAACTTGATGGAGATTAGAATGACTGGGAAAGGCTAATTGATAATCCACCTGTCCCACATGCTTGAGAATGGTATAAGGACCATAAAATTTGGGCGCCAGTTTCTGACAATGGTTAGCCTTGAGGGAATTTTTCTTATAAGCTTGCAGTTGAAGAAACACTTGATCTCCTTCTGAAAATTGACATTTAGAGAAAACTTGATCCAGATGTTGCTTCATGTGATTCTGGGCCATGACCAAATTATATTTGAGGGTACATAGAATAGCCTCTCGAACTATAAGTGTTTGGTTAACTTCCTATACCTTCGAGACACCTGACAAGTATGAGGGAACTAAAGGTGGCTTTTGTCCATATACCACTTCAAAACGAGTCATGCAGGTAGTTGTATGGTAAGAAGTGTTGTACCACCATTCAACTAGTGTTAACCATTGAGCACATTGATTTGGTTGTTCTGATGCAAAACACTTCAAATATGTTTCCAAACACTTGTTGACAACTTAATTTTGACCATCAGTCCGGGGATGATAAGTTGTGCTGAGATGCAATTGGGTACCTTGTATCTTGAACAATTCTTTCCAAAAATTGCTAATGAAAGTTAGGTCACGATCAGAAACAATAGAAAGAGGCATGCCACGAAGCTTGAATACCTGATCCATGAAAAGTTGATCCATAATGGAGGTTGTAAATGGGTGTTGAAGAGGACATAAATGAGCATACTTGGAAATATGATCAACTACCACCATGATGACTGATTTATTTCTCAATTTAGGTAATCCTACAATAAAATACATAGAGATATCCCTCCAACTAGCAGGTGGAATCAAAAGTGGTTTTAGTGTGCCAAGAGATTTGACTGTTTAGTCCTTTTTGCGTTGACAAAAATCACATCCTACCACAAAATTGCGAACGCCCTATTTCATACCATCCCAAAAAAAAATATGTTTGACTCGGTCATAGGTTTTGGTAAACCCTAAGTGCCCAGTGGTGGGTGCAGCATGAAGCTCAAAAAGTATCGTGGATTTAATTTTTGAATATTTACTTAAATACAAACGCCCTTTATATCTAAGCTCATCATTGTGCCAAGAGTACCCTGGGGAAACCAGAGAATTGGCATGCAATTGTTGTATTAGGTGCAAATTTTTGGGATAGTGTAGTCATTCCTAGCGAACAAATTCGAGCCAATCTAGTAGAATGGAGAGAGAAAAAAAGGACCCTTCATATTCATATTTTTTTGAAAGTGAATCAACAACCACATTTTATTTTCCTTTCTTGTAAATGATCTCATAATCATATCCAAAGAGATTAGTCACCCATTTTTTTTTCTCTGGGGGGGGAAAGGTATTGTTCTAGAAAATACTTGAGGGTTTGATGATATGTCTTAATTTGGAAGTGTTTCCCCAATAGATAAGGGCACCAAAGATCCACAACATGTAGAATAGCCAACATTTCCTTTTCATAGACTGATTTTCCCAAATTTCGCTCTGACAATTTTTTTTGGTAAAGGCCAAAGGATGACCCTCTTGCATAAAGACTATGCCAATTCCTTTCCTGAAAGCATTACATTCTAGGACAAAGGTATTTTTGAAATTAGGAAGGGCCAATACTAGAGTGGTGCACATGGCCATATTCAAGGTTTGAAAGTCTTGAGCAGCTGCAGGAGTCTAAGTGAAAGAATTATTTTTAAGGAGAGAAGTTAGAGGTGCTGCAATATTTCCATAATTCTTAACAAACTTGCAATAATAACCTATTAAACCAAGAAATCCATGAAATATTTTGAGAGTATTTGGGTGATTCCAATCTTTCATAGCTTCAATCTTTCTAGGATCCACCCTCACACCAGCCTTGCCAACAATATGACCCAAGCACTCGACTTCTGAGGTGCCAAAATAACATTTAGATTGTTTGAGGAAAAGTTCACGCTGAGAGAGTAGATGGAGAACTCGATCCACATGAGCAAGATGGGTTCTCTAGGTTTTACTATAGATGAGGATATCATCAAAGAAAACTAAGACAAAATGACGCAGAAAAGGATGGAAGACATGATTCATGAGGCTTTGTAAAGTGGAGGGAGCATTACACAAGCCAAAGGGAATGACCAAAAAATCATAGTGGCCCTCATGAGTTCGAAATGAAATCTTAGGAATTTTTTCCTCGTTCATACGTATCCGGTGGTAGACAAAACAAAGATCAAGTTTAGTAAAGAACTAGGAACCACTCAATTCATCCATGAAGTCATCAATGAGAAGAATGGGAAATTTATATTTAATGGTGAGTTTGTTGAGGGTGCGGAAGTTAGGACACATGCGCCAATAACCTTCTTTATTAAGTACCATGACCACAGGAGAAGAGTAGGGGCTTGTACTAGGGCAGATAACACCAAGGTTGAGCAATTCTTGAACAATTTTCTCAATTTCATTTTTTTGGGAAAAGGGATGACGATAGGGACGAATATTGGGAGGAAGGTTGTCGGGGACAAGGGGAATGGAATGATCATGAACACCATAGGAAGGAGGAAGTCCCTAGGGAGTGGGAAAAAAACTTGATTTTTAGAGAGGAAGGATTGGAGGTCCTACGACACATAGGGTGTCTCAGTGGCTTGAATGGCATGGAGTTGTGCAATAATTCCAGAATTACCTTTTTTGAGCATATTTTCCATGCAATGGGAACTGATGATATCTGGGGAACTGATGGTTATGCCTTGGAACTTATATTGTTGGTCCTCCTTGTTGAATTGCATGGTTAATTCCTTAAAATCCATGAGAATGGGACCCAAAATACTTATCCATTTTGCACCCAACACAATGTCACAATTGCCCATGTCGATAGAAAACATATGATATTTCATTTGGTACTGAACAATTTGGAGACACACATTTTCATAATTCCCTCCACATTTCATGGACCCGCCATTGGAAATCATGATTTGAAAATTATTGACCACACATATATAACAATTATTTTCTTGGGCAATGTAGCAATCAATAAAATTATGGGTGTTTCCACTATCAAGAATAATGATGACCTTCCTATGTTTAATGTAACCAATAGGATTGAGGGTTTGGGAGTAGAGAAGATAGAGAGATCATTTAGGGAAATGACCAGTTCAACTTCAGGACGGTCAGAGGGAGGGGTTATGTCAGTGGGTTTAGGTGACACAGCCACAAGGGTAGCCTCAACATCATCTTCTGAATCATCCTCCAAGATGGCCATAAAAATATTTTGTTCCTTACACTTGTCCGAGGAAAATATTTGTCATCAAAATTATAACAAATACCTTTGAGTTGGCATTTGGCCATTTCTTCCCTGGTCAATTTCTAGATCTTTAGTGGACTAGAAGGAGGAGTGGGAGTGACTGGTTTAGTGTGAGGAATAAAGAATGGTTTTCAGTTCTGAGAAGAGTCAACTTGTTGTTCTTCCTTATCTCTTTTAGTAGCTTCCACCCAAATCTGAGGCTGATCCATGCAGACATGGGCACAAATCTCATCCTTGAGGCCACTAATAAAACGTTCTCTTAAAAAAGAATCAGACATTTCCTCTGTACAGAAAGCCAATTGCACAAAAACAACTAGAAAGTATTCCACTATGCCAGATTGTTTCAACTTTTTCAAACGACCTAAATGATTGGTGTCAGTGTCAAAGCATTCATAAAGATCTACCACAAAGTGTGTCCAAGCCACATACCCTTGGCGGGCATTTTTCTCCATTTCCACCAATGCCAACATTCTTGATCTGGATGGAGAGCACCATACTGGACTTTTTCCAACTCATCTGTAATTCCATANGAAATAATGTTCCATTTGAGTTACCCATCCAGTGGGATCCGATCAATCAAATTTGGTCACATCCACATGCAGAATGTGTAGGTCATGATGAAAGTGATGGGGCTGAAAATTATGGGAATGAGAGGAAGTTTCACCTTCGGTTTGAAAAGGTGGGTCATATGAGGGAATATTTGCAGGGATATGGATCTTGATGCAAATCATCGTAGTGAAGGAGACAAACTGGGTATTGAAGGATTCAAGCTGGGTAGAGAGGTATTGTTTGAGGTTCTTCATTTTGGCGTTGACGAAGGAATGCATGTTTTTATTGATGGTAGCAACACTGGCACTGAGCTATCTCACTTCTTGTTGGGTTTATGTGAAATTAGAGCTCAAGGAATTTAAGCGAGCTTCCAAGTCTTGGCTATGGGTGTGGGCCATGATGAGAGGAAACATGAAAAGGGGTGGGCGGGATCACGTAGAAAATGGGTTATGGGTGAAGTGTACCACAACGATCAGGGTGACGAGTGGAATCCAATGGGGTAAAGCCGAAATAAGGGTGTTGGAAGGGGGCCAGGTCCACGTGAATATTTTTTTTTTACTGAAAAATGATAGGTATGACTGCGATAAGGGCAAAGAGAGGAATCCAATGGGATATGTATAAATTAATGGTTCCAACAGAATCCAAACTTTTTTTTACTCCTACAGAGTTATACTCTGATATGGAGAATACCGTGGTGATTAAATGCCCAAATGCTTAACAAGAAGAAATGTGTAGTAATTTCGCAACTCGAGTGCATGAGATATAGTTGGGAGACAATAGATCTTGTTTTTTTTTTTTTTTTTTCCTTCCCAAGGGTTAGGATATTCAAGGGTTCTACAGAAAAGGGGTTTTGTTATGCTATAGCTCTATGATATACGTGTGGGGTCCAACAATAGTACTCGACCCAATATCTCAAGGTACCAACTAAGGAGGCTAGACTGTGTCCTTAGTTGAACTACTCGACTACCTAGGTACTAGAGATTATCTTCCCGAGTGTTGTTCTCAATGGCACTATAACAGTCAAGCAGTAGATCATTTTACCTATGGAGGGATTCATGAGATCTAGGTTGATCTGTATACATGTTTTGTTTGATGCGCTACCACTTGAAGGGGTACCAACAAGGGTTACAAGGGTGGCCAACAGATGTGCGCTTAAGTACCATTTGTATTTCCCACATGTATGAATCCTTGACCATGGGTTTATGCGTGTAATGAAAGATCTCTCTCTATAGCTTTAAGATGCTAGAATACATCTCTACCCTAAAAAAAAAATTAACCCACAATTTTTTGCCGAGGAATGTGCTTTGATACCACGTGTAATATTCCAGATATAAAATAATATTCAAAACAAAAATAGTTATCTAGAAATGGTAGACAAACAATGATATAACTAGAACAACACCAAAATAATACCATAATAACACGAGAAAGAGAACTTTGATTACTGAGAGCAATGTTCACTTGCCTCTTCGAGGGGGAAACCTGTAGCATAACATAGATATATTACAATAATATCTAAGATAAAACTTCGCATACCCTCTACTGCTATTTATACTAAATATGTCTATCCAAAGAACAATCTAGAGGAAGATCCTTCTAGAAGCAGAGGCTTCTGTTAGGTCTTCTTACATTTGACTTATTCTTCCTTATTGCTAGGCCTTATTAATATTGATCTTTATTACATGGAAATATATTATTCTACCTACGTGAGGGGTTAGGTCCCTAACACTTGCCAAATTTAAGTATGGGAGGGTTGTCATGGTGCCCTATTCGGTAGACCATTCCCCAAGTCAATGAGTGTTTTCCAAGAAGACCCTATCTAAGCCATGTAGAATAGTATGAGGTGGATGGGGGTGTGACTTTTTGGGATGGGGTTACTTGGCATACAAGGGCTCATATTTTCTCATTTATGGATTCATTTGTAGAGGGTGTGATGCATCCTTGTTTTCAATGCAACATTTTCCCAAGCCCTTTATTTTCCATTAATTGATTAAGGTTCGAACATTGAGTACTATATGCAAGGGAGGTTAAATAATACCACAATGCCACTTGAAGCTAGGAACACATTGAGTGCCATGTGCAAGGAAAGTAAAAGAAATTGAAAATGTATTCCCTAAACAAGTGGGACATTTAGTTATGTTTTTTATTTTATAAGTCCTTGAATTTTGTGGAGAAGCATTTCGTTGCTCTGAAGACCTTATGGTGAGCATCTGGAGGATAATTTATTATCCCTTTTTATCTTTGTCCAGCGATAAGATTTTGGACCTTTATCCCCTTCTTCTCATGAAATGAGGTACAAGCCTTTCTTGGATCAATACGTCTGAAAACCAAAAAAATGAGGAAACAAAAGGGAAGAAGTACGAAAAGTGATAAGTATGTGTGGGAACGGTACACTGACCCTTCAAGGAGACCTCATAGTAGCAACCCTATTCCCAAGTGTGACCCACTCACTAGGACAACATGTCAACCACCAAGGTGAAATGAGGCAAAAGGAATAATTTCCAGGCCAACATTTTCAAAGTCAAGAAATCATCATTTGCAACATGATCAAATGATTCATTTATTAAAATGACACTTACCATGACACCAGACTTGTTACCTCATGGAGAAAGACTCGTTATCCTCTATGGGTCGATCCGGTGTGCTGGACATTGCTATTGTCGATTAGTGGTGATGTGTGATAAGAGGAGGAACTTGTCTACTCATATGACTCTTGACACTCCATATTTAAAACCTTAGTTACCCCTAAAAAATGCGGAGTAACAATCATTATCTACTTTAATTTCAATTTATTTATATTTTTTATCACTTACAAAAATTAATTAAATAATGTTTCATTTGATTTAGATTTCTTTAGGTGCAACAAAATAAATAAATAAATACTCATCTTCTAAATTATATTATATTCTTGATCATCATTATAGTATAATTTTAATTATCTACTTTAATTTTAATTTAATTTTTATATCACTTAACATTTAATTAAATAATAATTAAATAGAAAACAATTTCATTTTACTTGATTTATGTTTATTTCATTGCTAAATGACTTGTCTTCTAAATTTTAGTTGGATTTAGATACTTCCAAGTTTATTTTATAATTATTTTTTTAAAATTTGATTGATTTAGAAAAACAAATCATATTTTGTTATAAAAAGATATAGCTACACACCAATAAGAAAGTTAACTCTCTCCATTGGGTGATGGGAATGATATATAGTTATATGATTTTACTTGATTTATGTTTATTTCATTGCTAAATGACTTGTCTTCTAAATTTTAGTTGGATTTAGATACTTCCAAGTTTATTTTATAATTATTTTTTTTAAATTTGATTGATTTAGAAAAACAAATCATATTTTGTTATAAAAAGATATAGCTACACACCAATAAGAAAGTTAACTCTCTCCATCATTGGGTGATGGGAATGATATATAGTTATATGATTTTGTTTATTTATATTTTAGTTATTAATTTTATTGAGTTATAAGGAAAATTGGTAGAAGTTTAAAAATGAGGATCACGTAGGTCGTAGCAGATAGGTAGTGTTTAATAGTTGAACAATGGCCGGAAATATTATTGGCTTGGTTTTACAGTGTTAACCAAAACTATTATGAACATGTTACTAAACATTTGTTACGTAATCTGGTAGAGTTATTTTTTTCAACCCTTGGTAAAACATTTGTTACGTAATCTGGTAGACTTAGTTTTTTCTACCCTTGGTAGAACGTGCCTCACCCACTGCAGGTTTACAATGAGTGAAATTTAAAAATTAAAACGGTGGAAGACATTTTTATTGCAAATGCTTGGCGTGCCTTTTAAAAAACACATCCAAAAAAATTATACGTTCCAGAAGACCACAACTTTCTATGTTGTTCAAGATCAGTTTATTGGAGTGTATGTATACCCAGCATCTACACCATCTAATCTTGCATCTTCTATTTTATTTTCAAAATAAAATATCTATCCACATAATTATTTATAAATATATTAAAAAAATTATTATCTTAAATTAATTTATAACAAAAATATTAATCAACACTTTTCTATAATATATTTAAAAATAAGTTTCTAAATCATTTTACATGTTTTATTAATAAAAAAAAATTAGAATCATCTTACTTTTTATATTTTATTTAAAAAAAAAAATTAGAGTCATTTACTTTTCATTATTATTTAAAAGAGGATTTTATAGTGATTTTAATTTAGTTTTAAAAAATATTAATAAGTGAATATATTATATTAACTTTCTTAATATGATAATTTATATTAAATGTTTTTTAATTACGAGGTTACAAGTTTAAATTTAAAGAGGATAGGATATGTATACCTCCATAAACTTTATCAGTGAAGAGGGAGTTACTTGGCTGTAACTTTAAAAATAGATTATTATATATTATAATATCTAGTAAAATTAAGAATAATCCTATTAGAAAACTTCATTTTAAAAAATATTATTAAATAAATATATAATGATCAAGTTTTCTTCCCCGTTGGTTTGGTTTCTCTCCCTTCTTAGGACTCTATTCCCCATTTTATCCAAGCAAGGTGGCTCCTCTTAATCCATTATACATGAGATGTTGAGATGTTATTGCCATGCCTCTTTATAAGGAGGTTAGTACGATCCTCTTAATTAATTAAAGAATATTAATTAATTAAAAAAATATTAATTAATAAAAAAAAGTTAGTTTAATTAAAAAACAACAACAATAATAATATAATACAAAAATAAACAATAATAATATAATACAAAAATAAAATGAAATAATAAATGAAGTCAAATTTAAGAAAAAATAATAAAAAAATAAAATGAAATGAAATAATAACAAAAATAATAAAGAGGAGGATCCCTCTAAGTTGGTTATGGAATTGTTATTTTTAATTCAAGAATAGATTTAATACTTTAAAATAAAGAAGTCTAAATAATATATAATTTTTTGGTCAAATTGAATTTTTTTATTGTTCAAATTATATTTTTGAATGTTTAAATGGATTAAGCATCTTCAAAAATATCTAACCTATTAAAAGTGAATTCTATTACATTCAAATTATTTTAATTTATTTGATCATTTAAACTTTAATATGTTTAAATTTATTATATTACACAAATTTTATTTAAATTTAATTTTTTCCATTAATATTTTCAAAATGATTTACTCTCCAAATAATAAAGCACTAGTCTAAAAGTTCTACATTTTGATTGTTTTCCCCCAACTTTTTCTATTTGATTCAGTAGCTAAGTTTGTATAATCCTAATGCCCCAAGGGTTTACATTCCGGGATTCTGACCAAAAAACCCCCAAAATTGAAAGTTTAGCCAACCATAATAATAAATAATAGCATCACTTATCATCAACTTTTAATTTCTTACATTAAAAGTAACAAAATATGCATGAACAAAAGTATCATGTTGTAATGCTAATAAATTAAATTAAAGAAAAATGAAAATACAAATGAAATGATTTGTTTTTAAATTAACCATACTACTAATAAAAGAAGACAACAATAAAAATAATATATTAATTTTTATTAATATAACTTGAATTTTTTTAACACAAATCATTTTAATATTAACATATGCCAACTCTGTTAAATTTTTTATTAAATAAAGTACCAAGGCAATTGTTTCTCTTTCCTAGGCACTTATGGGGGAGAAAGTTCTTAATGTGGGTCCTAGTCATTTAATTTGTGAGATGCAAATTAAAAGGTGAATTTATGACTAAAGTGAGGGTGAGTGAAGAGACATTAAATCTCAACTACCCATCTAATCTAATCTCAACCGTTAGATTAGAAAACCCCTCACATTCCCTCATGAGGTCGATTAGGGAAAGAGGGTGCACCCATTCTTGGAGAGAGTAAGAGAGAGAGAGCATTTTCGAGCAGCAAGAGAGTAGCCATTTCTGAGAGCTAGGGCATGCATCCCAAGACAACAAACTAGCACAGAAATCGAGGTAGCAAGGACAACATTCAAAGAAGGTCGTACTGTACGCATTGAGCAGGCCGTATAGCAAGAGGAGCAAGCACAAAAATCGAAGCAAAGTATAGTACAGAAATTAAAGCCGTACTATACAGATTTCGAGTTTCGTACAGTAGAGAAAAGGGAATGAGTTTCAATATAGGAAATTACAGTCCATACTATATGGATTTTGTACGATCCGTACGACTGTCCTTTTGGCATAGATTTCGAGAAAAAAGTTCTGTGTTGTTTTCTAGAAGTTTTGGCACATTTCCCAAGGTGATCGTACAACATTAATTGCTCTATTTTTGGGCTGAGACAGTTGGCATGAATTTCAAGGTGGTCATACATTAGTTTGGAGGCACAACAATCAAGGAGTAGAACTGTAATTTATTGCAGAAAATTCTGGGAAGAATTTTGAGGAGTTGGCTCATTTTCCTGTGTGAAGAATTGGCACGGTTGTCGAGATAATTTTGTCATTTAAATTTCTAAAAATGAATATGCTATAACATAATTCTCTGAAGCTCCTAAATAATAAAAATCTCCCTCTCTCACTAGTTTTCCCCTTGTGGGTTTTTCCAGGGTCAAAGTTTGATCTAAAATGAAGAAGACTTGAAAATCTTGAAATTATTGCAAGTAAATGTTATGTGTTAAAAGCAAATGGATCAACTTTGCAACACATAAATTAAAGGATTACTCATGCAGAATACACATAGACAGCAGCATAATCAATGAACATAAGCACATAAACACAACAATTGATAAAGGAGTTCACCCCTCTCTTGGGCTACATCTCCTGGTCCAGCTTCCAATGGATCATTATTATTAATTGCTCAAAGTGCTCAAAAACATGCCATACAATGCTCAAACTGACCAACCGACTGCTCCAATGGCTTCACAGCGTCCAAAATCCCCTACCTGGGCTTCTTTGACACCTCAATCGGTCGAAAAATGTAGAAGTTAGGCCTCCTAGAAGTCCCCCCTTCAAGCTTGTTGTTTCTGCATCTACAAAACGCACCCTTGTCAAATGAACCTGGCACACACGCAATAAATAGCGTAAAAACCCAGCACCGAATGCAACGGTGCCAACGGTGCAAACTGTAGGATGGTTATGGGTGCACTAGCCCCTAACTGCCTAGCACCTCGGGCATATGGGTCATAATATGACCTCGCGCTATAATAAAAAGGGCTTCATTTTGCAACCGAATGAAGTATTGACACATGTCGGGTCCATTTTAAAAACTGTTTAAACCATTTTAAAACCCCGCGCGCATATAACAAAGGGTCACATGGTATATACAATAGAACCATGGTTTTTAACGTTTGCAAACCCCGCGTGATATATATGTATACGGTCACATAACAATAACAAAGGCTATGACCACGGGTCGGGGCTAAGCCCCGGCCCGACCCCTCGCAAAAATATACAACATGTGAATTCA
>SNQJ01S0185494.1:0-18879 GCA_010110895.2 Picea sitchensis | reverse complement strand
GAGAATAAAATAATGGATGAATGAACAACGTGTAATACGTGTCAAAAATATTTCACACGATTGCTTGATTGATGGTAAATTGACTCTTAACCCAACCAAAAGGAACTATGTCTACAGTTCTTAATTCCCCATAGAGATGAATTATCCCCAACCAGAGTCGAATGTTGTAATTAAATATGGCTAGTAATTTTTTGTTTTTGAATCATAAGTAGCTTTATTTATCTTTTGTTTTTCATTTTAAACATTAGAAAATATTTAGGAATTGTTTTATACAAACATAATAATAGTTAATTAAATTATATATTAGGTACTTATTAATTTAATATAAAGAAATTAAAATTGCCCAGCGCTTTAATCAGAGGGTAGTTGATTAATAAGATCAATGGTATTGATGATTTTGGGGAAAAAATCAATCGACTCTTAGTTGTATGAAGAGTCTCTAACTCACTAAACCACTTGCCACACACGTGGCTAAACAATACTTATATCTAGGCTTCTTCAAAGTTATCGAAACCACCCGAAGCAAGTCTAAAACCACCCAATATCACAAAAAGTGTTTTCGTACAGGTTGCTAGGTAAACTCATTTAAAACATGTCGGACACATGATCTCAATAACTTATCATGAGTTGACACGTCACCCAACATTTATTAAAACTCGTAACTAAATTAGAAATAGCCACCACCCCACATTATCACTAACTTCTATTTGGATGACAGGATGCAGGCGCTCTGGTTTTCTATAAGGATTTTCCACCATTTTGCAAATTAAAGGTGAACTAGCCAAATGCATGGGTAAGTAACAAATACAACCCAACTTCTTATTAACTTGGAAAATCCTCCCTTTAAAGGGAATTCAATATTTTTCTTTTTCAACAACCATAGGTCGAATCCCAAATGGATCCTAGGAATAAAACCAGTGTTTCTCAGTAGCAAACAATGGAAGATACAAATTCTTAGCACTTAACTGATAAATATTTCCACGTTTATGAACCCAAAATAACAATGAAATTTGTCCAATACCTTAAAAGCACAACTTTCAACAACTTCGATAGTGGTTGCGAGCATTTTCTTGCATGAAGCTTTAGTTTAACCATAGTAGTTGTTCCCCTCACATATCATTTTCCATAATTAGTAATTATGTGTGTTTAAAATTACGATTTGACTTAAAGGGTAATTAGGGACAAAAATAAAAAAACAGTGTTCTCAATTTCAGAGAAAGCTTTGGCAAAAAATTAGCATTGTTTGAAAACGGGGATAAAATAGATGAATATGCTTTAGCACTCAAGTTTAGTTCATTATCAATAGAAGAAAGATTGGTTTATATGACAGATTGGGTAACTACACTAGATGGGGTTGAAGCAAATCTTTCTCGAGATCATTATTGTTATTGTTTAAATATTTAGTCAAAGAGGTCATAACTATGATTTGTTTAGTCCTGGGGTATAATGATGATACATCAGTGGATGTTTCTACTTTAGGTTTCCTATTAAGACTTTCAAAGGGAGCTAATTTTAATTTTGTGAATAACTTTCAGATAATATTCATGAAAAATTAACTTATTTTGAAGACTAGAAAAGTTTTAGATATCAATCATACTTAATTTATTTACTGATACATCAACAACCTTCTTGTTTTGATTCTTTAAAAATAAATAGCATAGATCAGTAGGGAAACACTATTCTTGTTACTGAATGGACTAATGCTCTGAATACAAGGACAAAATGGAGGTTATAAATTATTCATTGATCATGTTATAGCTATTATGTATATTCTAATTCATGATCAACCTCCACCAATAATTTTTCTTGAGTGCAAAAATTCCCTACAACTAGGACAACAAACCAAATTTGGGGAGTGGTATATTTTTGAGGATTATACAATCATAATAATTTATGGAATTTATGGGTTCGATTCCCAACCATATAGGTTACCTTTTTTTCTTACTCGAAGAATTTTTTCATTAGAATTAATAAGGACAATATTAATCTCTGACTACCTTAATGATAAATCAACTTTAGAAATTGAAGAAATAATGATAAAGAAATTTAGTTTTGAAATGGATGATCTTTGGAAATATGACCCTTTACATGTGATTTTTAACATGAAACATGCAGTTGGTCTTCAATATTATGTCCTTCACTTAGATGGATCTAGAGAAAGATTAACAAACACAGGTTCATGAACTGAAGTCCAACAGTTGCTCCAACAGATTTTGGATATGCCAAAGAAACAAAGTTATCCAAGGAATCTCATGAAGGAAATCATGGCATATTATTCAGTGATAAATATTGGAGATGATAGATTCAAAGAAGCTGATAGAGTTATAGAAACTCTAGACAAAGCAGGAAGCTAAAAAATACAAGAAAGTGACATAATGGAATTTGAGGAAAGTACACCTCCTTCCAAAAGGGTAAAATTGGAATCGCGGGAAGAAGAATATTATATCCAGTTGAATAAGAAGAAGGAATCTCCTGTCATAGATCTATTTCCCCAGTGAAACAACTTACATCCTCAAGTGACTCAAATTTTAAGGATGTTGGAAAATTCTTCTTAGAGCAAGAAATGTCAAGAGACAAGTTCTCTTCAGGCGAAAGTTGTGATAGCTTCTTAGAAATGGAAATTAATTGGAAATCTACAAGACAAACCAAATAATACTTCTATTTTCAATTAATTCATGAAGGGCATGCACCCTCTAGGTTGTTTTCCTTGATTGATTATGAAAAAGGACTCTTTCAGATGGTTGTTTTGAGACCCAAGGTGGACAATCCTAAAAAGAAAATGTCACCCCATGATTATGATATTAAGAAAGTTGCAGTGGATATGAATGCCTTACCCCCTAGATGAAAAAATACAATGGAATAGGTAGACATGAGACATGGTAGGAAAGTATCTTATCCAATCCACCTTAAATGTCAGAAAATTGAAGCTATAAATAACTAGATTATAAAATCAACTAAAGGTGGAAAGATATACAAACAAAGTCAGAAAATTTTCAATCAGTGAGCTAGAGTATAAGTTTATTGAATTCGGTTATGGAGAGGAAGACAAAACATCTGTCCTTGCTTAGTAAAGTAAAATTATAAAGGAATCCAAATTCTAAGGAAGAAATTGAATATTCTTGTTTCAGAACATATTCAAATCAACAAGCTGGTGGAAATAGAAAAAGAAAAAGAGCATATTCAATGACAATTGAAAATTTTGCAAGATCAATACAAACAACTATAAAAGTCAATGGAGAGGATGAATAAATAAAAAGAAGAATCCTTATCAGAAATCCTTCAAAAAATAAGATTTATTGATATTGAGATCCTTTCCGAAGACTCTAAAGAAGGAGAAATAGAAAAATTGGAGAAACATATTGCATTTCCACAAAAGGAAGTCAGAAAGGATAAATATGTGATTGAAACGAAGGACTCAAAACTAGTAGAACTGCAAGAAAAAATGAATAGAAGAAATGATTTAATTGAGCAAAATTATGTTGTCATATCTAAGAAGGATAAAATTTTAGCTTAGAACAATGTTAAAACTCTTGAGTTTGAAAACTTGCAAAGTAAACATGAAAAAATAATTGTTGCAAAGAAATATCTAATAGGATCGAAACATTGTATTTGGGACCAGATAAAAAAAGATGATGCAACAATTTAGGACTCATTTTGATGTGGTGGCAGAAACTGAATATCTCCTAAGAAGAAGCCAAATACAGATCAACAAAGCCTATAAGAAATTAGGGGATGATATTCAAATTGTGAATGAAGTGGTAAAATTTGTTAGCAATAAAACAATGGGAGATATAAAATTATTAGGAATCAAAGAAAGAACAAATTTTATCATGTCAACAGGGCAAGTCAATGTTAATCATAAGTTATGTTAAATTCTCAACATAGAATCCAAGTAGTTCAAGATTTTGTCAACGATTTTAAAAATCGATTGTTAGAGGCATATTCCTTAGGACTTCCAATTCCATGGATTGAACATGGATGGTCAATTTCAAGAGAACATTATGAGAAAGAATTGGAAAAAGAAATATCGAATCATGAATAGTTCTAATATATAACGAGTCCTATCAAAGGGAAAATTATTTATGAAAAATTGTTCAAAGATTTCTTGTTATTATGCATTTTGACGAAAATTCAAAGAAGTCTTCCTCTTTCAAGCTTCGATATTTTCACGCAGTTGGACATTGCCACCAGAAAAATGATCATAGAAAAAATATCGGATGGAATTGAATGGAAACACATTGCAAAGTTGAGAAATAAAAGGTCTTTAATGAAAATCCAAGCTTCAATGCAAATGATGACATCAACATCAACATCCACGTCAACAACTTCATTGTTAGCATCATTGTCTATGTTAGATCTAGTTTCCATGTCAATGAACTTCATTTCTATGTCAAGCATGCCTCTAGAAACTACCTCAACACAAAATCCAGAACAACATGGGACATATAAGCCAAAAAATAAGAAGAATGTTTAACACGTTTTCAGAAAACCATTGTGACATTTTTCCAAAGAAAAGGGGAATCCACTTACACTACAACTTCTATCTTGGTAAACCATTAAAATGGTTAAACAAGAAGCGGTTAAGCGAGTGCCATAAAGAGAATATTGGAAGAAGAAGAATGGGTATTTGTCAGAATGATCAAGAGAACTTTGTTGGATTACTTAGAGTGGGGTGAATCAATAATAGATATTTTTTTAATCCTTTTAACCACAATATGTAAGTGTTATTTATCTTTTTGATAAATATAACTTTATCATCCAACAAGTGCAGAGTAAATGAACCATAAAAAATGAACAATCACACACATGCATAGTGCACCAATATTTTTATGTGGAAACCCAATGTGGGAGAAAACCACAAAAAACTTTTTCTTATATGTCTTTAAGAATTACATTCATTGGAATCACCAAATTCCCTTGTTCTCTAGCTGCAACTGGAAGGAGGCACCAAATTCGTTTGTTCTCCAGCTGCAATTGGAAGGAGGCTCTAACCTCTATATTTCTAGGCTACAATCTGAGGGAAGCTCCAAATCCCCAATTCTCTGGCTACAACCAGAAGGAGGCTACAACCCCCTATATTCTTCGGCTACAACTGAAAGGTGGATACAACCACCTATCCTTTCCCCATCCTGCCACTCTGAAATATAAATGAAATGATGAAACCATTGCCATACTGTAACTGTGAGATATACCACTGTAAACCTATACCAATCTGTTCCAACAACTTGTACCCTATTGAAATGTACACTTGACACTGAGAGGGGGGGGTGAATCAGTGTCACAAAACTTTGGAAAATTTTCCACTTTTCATAAATTAATTGAACAACATATATTTATTTCAATTTCTCAACCAATATATAAAAGAATAAATATTTTATTTATTTATTTAACTTAAATGAATACATAAGATCAATCTTTATCTTCAAACAATTATGAGAGACCCAACTCTATGTTACAAGACCCGGCTTGTAGTTCTTAGATCCAATTGAGAAATGAGGAATATAACCCTCATAACAAGTCCCAACTTGTTGGTCTCATATCCAACTGAGATGTGAGGAATCCAATCCTCATACAAGAACCAACTTGTAAACAAACACCAACCTGATAGAATGAACCTCATTCAATCCATTATATATAAATATATATACTTCAACAAATTCAAATACATTTTTGTTCACCATACTTCTTTGTTTATATAGTCTCCTAATAGGTATGAGTTTGAAGAATTATGTTCCTTTGTTTGAACCAATACACCTCTTCATTTGAATTAATAATAATAATTTCTATTAGTATTATTATTATTAATAGTTTGATTTAAAGACTTGAAATCCCTTATTTTGCATTTATTCTGTTCTGGCTAAAAACCTGTCACTGCAAATGTTGCAGAAATCAAGTTCTATGGAGGCGCTTCCTTCAAACTATGTTTTTCATATGACCATATGCGCAAAACCATGGGCTTATTAATTTAAGCGTTGCGTCTTCTTTCACCCTTATTCCTCTATCACGAGACCAATGTTTTGTGCTTCATAATTCTTCCCCTTTTTCTCTTTAGCCTCCATATGTCTAGTGTTGGGACTATGTTCTCCAAGCTTTGGTGCTCTGGAACTTTTCTTCTTTTCACCAAATCTTGTTATATTTGAAGTGATATCTTCCGAAGTGTTATATTTCAAGCAATTTCAATTCATGGTTTTAATCCTCATCATTGATCACGATTTCAGATCAATGGTATGATCATTATTTTTAAAAGACTCATTTCTCACAATTTTATTATCCTTATATAATGGTTGGGATTCAATCGTGAGATGGACAATTTTCATTTCCTTCGATACTTCGCGGCTTCGGGGATTTTTTCTTTTTATAAACTTCCAATTCTCCAAGAATAAATTTCACTGAAGTGTTAATATTGATTTGACGTGTGTTCATAACCTTCAATGGTCCATATCTTATTTCATATCTTCAGTACTCTAGGACTCTGGGTTACTAGAACTATGAAGTAGTTCAATTCCTTTGGAGTGATAACCTACTAAATAAGTCATAAAGCGGTGGTGACCGCTTTCTTTCAGTTAACACCTCCTCTTACTCTATCCTTCCACTATGCTTTATCAACGGTTGAGAACGCTCCCGAAGTAGATCAATGGTTAGCGTTGCTTCATGATTTACGCTTTACTCTATCCTTCCACTGTACTTGATCAACAGTCGAGAATGATCTTGAATTAGATCAACGATTAGTGTTAACTTCGGCCTTCGACGCTTCGGGTAGTTGCTGGTGGTAGAAATTGATTTCCCCCAAAGGACATACTCCTAGAGTGACGTAACTCGTTGACGTCACTGCTGACTTGGAACTGCCCAAGTGGCGGCCATGTGTCACTTAGTTTTGTGACTTACATGTACCAAAAATGCCAACTGGACCTTGACACTTGTCACCATTTTATTGCACCACATGTCCTTTCTGATGTGGATTTCCTGATGTGTCACATGTCATCCTCCTGGATCTAATGGTTGTAGGTTCATCTGAATCCTTGATCCAACGACTGTGATCAGTTCTAGATCAATTGTCTAGATTCATTTTGTCCTTCGGGACTTTGGGTTATTCGCTTTTTCAACTTCCCAATTCTCCTGGAGTGAGATTCCCCGAAGAATAAACCTTGAGTAACTTGACTTCATCTAATGATCCTCTTTTGACACGAAAAGATTAACACGATTCAACAGTTGTCGGAAATTCAACTATTCGGGATCTCAGGGCATTAGCCTTTCTTATCATATCCTTCTACTTTATTTTGATCAGATAGTCAATATAACTCCCGAAATTTTTATTAGATCATACGAATCATGTCCTTCCTTGATCTTAACGGATGGAAAACCTCTCAAATCTCTTGCTTCATATCTGTTTGTTGAGATCTAATTCTTCCCAACCTCTAACTTCCCCTCAATTTAATGGTCCTGGATTGTCTTGAAATGATAATGGATGGCTCATGTGCATCATCTCTTCTGATATTTTATGTTTATTATTAGATTCCAACTGAGCCAAGATCGTTGATCTATTTGGAATTTGATCTCTATTGTGTTTCTTCCATGCACTTTCCCTTCTGAGCTTCGATTAACGTTTCTTACTTCTGATATGATTCATCACTATTTCTCCTGATCTTTTAATAACTATTTGTGCATTGTTTACTCCTTTTGTACATGGGTTCTTTGTATGCTACCTCTTCTAAGATTTAGAGTCATAGGATCATTGTTGATCCTATTGTGATCAACAATGATCACAAATTGCTTCTGCCCCAAGGTGATCTTCCTATTCCCCAAGGTGATCTTTATTTTCTTCTGATTACTGTACATGTTGGACTCATGTTGCCATCAATGACAACAAATAATCAATAATGCCAACAATTTCCCCCTTTTTCATTGAGGGAAACATATCTTTAAAACAAAAATGAGTTTATACCTTTGCTCCCTCTATCACTGATATTCTTCTCTATGTGATAAAAAATTTGTTTTCTTCTTAACTTTGTTTTACTGCTTCTCTCCCCCTTTGACAACAATGACAAAGAGTGAGGCTCTAACTATTTTTTTGCCCCTATGAATTTACTAACTTCTTATCTCATTCCATTGGGATATTTGTGTTCAAATAAGTAGTCTTCTTGATACCAACTTGTAGCGATACCCATTTGTAGTGATCAAGTCTTTCAAACCTTATTCTAATTACTTTCTTATTTGATAATCAAAATACCCCCCCTGAGTTTTTATTGACTTTCCTTCATCAAGTAGAAAAAGAGTATGAATTTTACTAATCTTTTTTATCTACTTCTTATTCTTCTTTGATATTTCACAGGAATATCAATTGAGAATTGATACCAATTGATTTAATACCAAATTTCTTATCAATTGATGTTTGTTGAATGATACCCCTTGAACTTCTATGCTACTTTTTATCTTCTCCTCTTTTTACAAAAGTGATAAAAAGTATATTTTCTTGTTCCCTCTAAGGTTATACTCCCCCTAAGGCGATGCTCTCCTTTGTCCATTTTCTCCTTCTTGTATTCTACAACTCCTCCTATCAATATTTTTTCTTTCTTTGGCTAAATGATTATGACATCATCGGGATTGTATTATATTCTTCTATAGGGACTTCCCTTTCTTGAGCTTGATCTATTTCATATTGAATTTCACATTCCTTATTAGGAATTTCACCCATCATTTTCTTGTTATTAATTTCTTCATTTTTAGGTGCAATATCATATTTCTTTCTTTCTCCTTCATATTTTATTCTCCATAACTTTCTATGAGATATTCTGCTTTTTGGACTTTTTCTTTCTAATTGTGTTTTTGGAGATTTGTCATCTCCTTTCTTCTTCCAAATTTTATTAGGTTTTCTCCCTAACTTGAATGACTTATTTAAGGATTGACTTTTTGAACTCCTATAGCTTTGGGATTTTTGCCCAAATCTATCACGGTTGTAACATCTCATTGTATGAAAAAAATTTGATGTGTACCCAACAAAATTGCATCTCCAACATCTAATTGAGTTTTTGTATTTTTCTACATATCCTTTCTCTAGTTTCTTGCAGTTCGTTGCTTTATGGCCAAAGATATGATAAGAAAGGCAATAGCCATTGAAGGTGTTTCCATTCTTGAATTTATTTTGGCTTGAGAGATCTGTGTTTTGATTTTCTTCTTCCTTTTTACTTCTATAGATTCCTTCTTTAACAAAGTTCATGACTTGTAATTGCTTTGCAATTGCACATTTTCCTTTTGAGAAGGATGATCCTTTCTCATGTTTGTAAATGGTGATCCATTTGTCGTTGTCTTCCTTTTTATTGTATCCAAGACCAATTTTGTCATAAACCAATCTTTGATTGTTCCAAATCTTATCTAGGATAGTTGAGCTATTCTGGAATTTGACATATTTATTTGTCTTTTCATCCATCCTTTTTAGATTGACTATTTCCAATTTCAACATGTGACATGTCTCTTCCTTTTTAGTTAACTGAATCTTCAGGGCTTCTTCCACTTTATTAGCATGTTCAAGCTGAGTCTTTAGATTGATGACTATTCCATCTATCTCATCCAAGACTTCTTTGAATTTAATATTTTTGTCATATGTCTTCAATTCTTCCATATCTTTCGTTAGATCAAAAAATTTAGTTTTCAATATTTTTATTTCTTCCTCATATTATAGTTGAAACCTTTTGAGGTTGATGGATTCTAATTCAAAAATTTGGCATGATTATTCCTTTTTAGTTATTTGGATCTTCTGGGATTCTTCCTTTTTCTTATCTTCTTCAATTTGAGTCATTATATCTTCCATAGTACTTTAATTTATCTTTTTGAATTTGATGATTTCCAATTCCAACATGTGGTAATAATTTTCTTTCCTAGTTAACTGGATCTTCAGGACTTCTTCACTTTCTGTAGTTTCCTCAAGTTGATTTTTTAGAATGTTAACCAATTCTTTTGCTTCTTTTAGTACTTCTTTTATTTTATCAGCATGTGTCTTTAATTATTTCATCTCTTCTGTTAGATTAGAAACTTCAGTTTTCAAGATTTTGATCTCTTCTTCTTTGTTTTCTAACTGAATCTTTTTCTCATGCTCTTCATGGTTAGATTGATCTAACTGTTGTAGTAGCAACATGTATTTTTGTTGAAGTTTCTCCAACTCTTCTAGAGTGCACATAGTTGTGTACTCAATATTGTCAAGAGCCTCCACAAGAACTTTAATATGTATATAATTTCATGGTTCCATACGAATCTCTTATATTGCAACAATAACATTAATCTTAAGATTATGCAATTTTTATTTAGTGATTACTAAAGTATGCGTCAATTCCTTGATGAAGTTATCTTCTTCATTGCTGACTGAAAATTGAATTAAGTCCTTTATTTCATTCTAATTAGAAATCTCTTTCTCTGTATTATGTTCTTCAATTTGATTGGAATTCTCCTTTTCTTTATCTTGTTCCTTATCTTGATAAGAATTCTCTTCTTCTGAGTTTTGTTCTTTATTATGACAGGAATCCTCTTTATATGAGTCTTGTTCCTTACTTTGATAGGATTTCTCTTCTTCTTGTGTTTCATTCTGATAACTATTTTGTGGAGCCATAATTCTTTAGCAGATTTGTAGTGTCTAATCTTTTCTTTGACTTGGTCTAACAATCCATCCTGGATTGCTTTTAAGGCTAATGAATTGTTTATCCTTTCTTTCTTTGCAGTTTTGGTTCTTCTCTTTGAAGTAGTTAAGTTCCAGTGATTACTTACTATCAAATACCAAAATCCAGAACCTCTTGACTTCATATATCTTTTCATATTTTCCCTCCATGATGAATAATCTGTTCCATCAAATAAGGAAGCTTCATTTGTGGAGATAGAAATTTGTACACCCATTTCTTTAGAATCTACCTTCCAATGTTTAAATTTTTCTGAAGGCAACCGCTCTTATACCAATTGTTGAAATGTACACTTGAAATTGAGAAAATTTGGACAATTTTCCACTTTTCATAAATTAATTGAACAACATATATTTATTTCAATTTCTCAACCAATATATAAAAGAAAAAATATTTTATTTATTTATTTAACTTAAATGAATACATAAGATCAATCTTCATCTTCAAACAATTATGAGAGATCCAACTCTCTGTTACAAGACTCAACTTTTAGTTCTCAGATCCAACTGAGAAACGAGGAATCCAACCCTCATAACAAGTCCCATCTTGTTGATCTCAAATCTAACTAAGATGTGAGGAATCAAATCCTCATACAATACCCACCTTGTAAACAGGAACCAACCTGATAGAAGGGACCTTCATTCAATCCATTATATATAAATATATATACTTCAACAAATTCAACTGCATTTTTGTTCACCATACTTATTTTTTTATATAGTCTCCTAATAGGTATGAGTTTGAAGCATTATGCCTATTTGTTTGAAACCAATACACCTCTTCATTTGAATTAATAATAATAATTTCTAATACTATTATTATTAATAACAGTTTGATTTAAAGACTTCAAATCCCTTGTTTTTCATTTATTTTGTTCTGGCTAAAAACATGTCACTGCAAATGTTGCAGAAATAGAGTTCTATAGAGGAGATTCCTTCAAACCATGTTTTTCATATGACCATATGCGTAGAACCAAGGGCTTATTAGTTTACGTGATGCCTCTTCTTTCACCCTTATTCCTCTATCACGAGACTAATGTTTCATGCTTCAGAATTCTTCCCCTTTTTCTTTTTAGCCCCCATATGTCCAGTCTTGGGACCATGTTCTCTAGGCTTCGACACTCTGGAACGTTTCTCCTTTTCAACAAATCTTGTTATCTCTGAAGTGATATATTCTAGAGTGTTATATTTCAAGCAACTTCAACTCACAATTTTAATCCTCATCATTGATCACGATTTCGGATCAATGGTGTGATCATTCTTTTTGAAAGACTCATTTCTCACAATTTTATTATCCTTATATATGGATGGGATTCAATCATGAGATGGATGGTTGTCATTTCCTTCAGTACTTCACGACTTTAGGGTTTTGTTGTTTTTATAAACTTCCAATTATCCCAGACTAAATTTCATCAAAGTGTTAATATTGAGTTGACGTGTGCCCATAAAATTTAACGGTCCAGATATTATTTTGGAGCTTCGGTGCTCCGGGAATCTGGGTTACTAGAAATCTTAAGTAGTTCAATTCCTCTGGAATGATAACCTATCGAATAAGTCATAAAGAGGTGGTGACTGCTTGTTGTCGATTAACACCTATGCTTACGCTATCCTTCCACTATGCTTGATCAACGGTTGAGAACGCTCCTGAAGTAAACCAACGATTAGGGTTGCTTCGTGATTTACACTTTACTCTATCCTTCAAATGTACTTGATCAACGATCGAGAATGATCCTGAATTATATCAACGATTAGCGTTAAATTTGACCTTTGATGCTTTGGGCAGTTGCTGGTGGTAGAAAATGGTTTCCCCCGAAGGACATACTCTCGTAGTGAAGTAACTTGTTGATGTCACTGCTGACTTGGCACTAGCCGAGTGGCTTCCATGTGTCACTTATATTTGTGACTTACATGTACCTAAAATTCCAACTGGACCTTGACACTTGTCACCATTTGATTGTGCCATGTGTCCTTGTTGATGTGGTATTTACTGATGTGGATTTCCTAATGTGTCGCATGTCCTCCTCCTGGATCTAATGGTCATAGGTTCATATGAATCCTTGATCCAACGACTGTGATCAGTTCTAGATCAATGGTCTAGATTCATTTCATCCTTCGGGACTTTGGTTTATTTTCTTTTCCCACTTTCCAATTCTCCCGGAGTGATATTACTTGAATAATAAACCTCGAGTAACTTGAATTCATCTAATGATCCTTATTTGATGTGAAAATATTAACATGATCCAACGATTGTCAGGAATTTGGCTATTTGGGATCTCTATCCTTTGGTCTTGCATATCCTATCCTTCCACTTTATTTTGATCAAATGGTTATTATAACTCCCGAAATGTTTCTTAGATCATACAACTCATGTCCTTCCTTGATCTTGACGTCTATAAAAACTCCCAAACATCCTGCTTCAAATATATAGATTGAGATCTAATTCTTCCCAACCTCTTACTTCCCCTCAATCTGACAGTCCTAGATTGTCCCAAAATGATAATGGACAACTCCTGTGCGTCATATATTCCGAGCCTCATGTGTGTCATCTCTTATGAGATTTTGGGTTTATACTTGGATTCCAACTGAACCAAGATCATTGATTTGTTGGGAATTCGATCCCTATCGCGTTTCTGCAATGCGGTTTCCCTTCTGAGCTTTGATTAACGTTTTTTGCTTCTAATCTATTTCATCTCTATTTCTCCTAAGCTTTTAATAACTATTTGTGCATTCTTTACTCCTTCTATACACAAATTCTCTATATTCTACCTCTCCTAAGCTTTAGATTCATAGGATCACTATTGATCCTATCATGATCAACAATGATCACAAATTTCTTCTTCGACAAGGTGATCTTTCTTTTCTTCTGATTATTGTACATGTTGGAATCATGTTGCCATCAATGAAAACACATAATCAATAATGCCAACATACCCAACCTATACCAAAGATGAGTGATTAACATGTACCTATAACCTTCCTCTACTAACAAAAATCCAACAGGTACGTGACATGTCTGTGTTGCGGCTCACATTTGTACATGACCTGTCTATAGTGCAACCTACATGTGTACGCAACCTGTCTATACTGCATCCTACGTATGCCTTCTGAAAACTAGGTTTTTCTCTTTCCTAAAAAAATATGATCATGTGTTTCCTCTGTCACATTAACCTGCAACCTATCACTATGTCCAGACTGTAGTTGTTCCCTATGCATACATCTTTATAAAAATTCCTTAACCAAGTTCATCTATATATTTCTAGTCATGTGCCATACAAGTATGTATAGTCATTAACAAGTATAATAACCCTCACATGGAATACACATCAAACCCTTACTGATATACAACCTCTCAATACATCAACCACTTCACAAATACAAGCTCTCAACTATGTACCACAAAAACCTTTAACCATATACCAAGAAATACAATATATTCCTCAACACCAACAAGATGTACCAATGAAAGATATTGATTATACCAGCATTGTATTTCTATATATATGATTTACACAGTAAGTGTTATGTAGCCAATAACCTCTCTAGGGAAAATCCTCAAACCCCCATCACCATATCTCATGTAGACAACAATATCCAACTACACATAGAAATAATACATACCTTTTGAACCTGTAGATAGATATTCTCTACCTGATCACTATAATCCTTCTCGAGAGCTTGCTTTTAGACTCTAGAGACATGACATCTTCGTCTCCTTAAGTTTTCATGGATATTCCAAACTGTACATGATTGTCCCTTTTTCAACATGTGTATGTACATGCTCTATTCTCCTTCATCCTATGTATGTACACGCTCTGTTATGTTAGTCACCAATTAAAAAAAATTGTGTCCTGGGGTTGGGTTTCTAAAATTAGTAGAGGCGGTAAATGGTTTGGAGGCATGACAAATTGGAAGGAAGTTTAAAAATGGCATAGAGCGGTCAAATTTGGAGAAATTTTAAATTAGATCGGGCCTAAAATGATCTTGATCATGATCCATCAAAATCAATGGCTAGGAAGCATTGCGGAGTTTGAAGTTGCTCAGGGGATAATTCTAAAGGGAGGTCCCACAATCCAAACTGTGGTTTTCATTGAAGTATACGTGTCATCATCAGGTTGATTGTGGAATGTCAAGCGGGTTGTTCCAAAACTTCTAGTCCACATATCCACAAAGTGAAAAGTATAAATGTTGATTTGACATTTTTATTTTTTATTATTTTCAAACTCAAGGACTGTTGGAACACTCTCGCGACCACCATTTTATGTTGTAGCACCAACGTTGCACCATCATAGTTCAATTCTAGGTATTTATCTCGTCGCCATGGATCCCATAGTATTATCAGTAGCAGGGAAAGACCATGAAAGTAATGAGGAAGCCGTAATTGATATATATGCATATGTATTTGACCCTAATATCACTATCTCCCCTATTTATGTGTCTCGAAGAAACTTGGTTGATATAAAGGGAAAGAGTATTCGATTTTTAGAAACAGTCCAGGCCTCCATTGTCTCGTATGTTGTCGAGGTTTGTTTCTCGTTTCCTAAATTCATAGGTTGGTGTGCTGATGATGCAGGAGCATCTCAAGCGAGCCAACGCGGAGGAAAAAGACAGCTGGACAAGCGCCCAACGCAAATTTTGAAATTGTCTTGAAGTTAATGTTCCAATATTAAATGAGATTATTAAGAAGGAGCGCACTGGTAAAATGTAAATGGACCTTGAGTGATCTGCTCTCGTCCTTAATAGGTAGAAGGAATTTATGGTAGTTAATGCAAGTAGATAGAATTTAATTCTAGATTAGACAGTTTTAGAGCGCAAGAGGGAAACATGATATAGACACCCTCATTGTGTATTGTAACATAGAGAAGAAGAGAACAAAATAATAGAGGAGAGCATAGAGCATAGAAGAGGAGAAGAAGAGAGCTGTGTAGCCAAACTCCATATACAAAAGTCCTGAATTAATACAAGAAGGCTTTGATTCAAACTCATGGTGTTCATATATTCTCTGTGTATGCATTTTTGAATGTTATGCTCATGAATGTTTTATTCTTTCTGTCATGCAATTGCTTTTATGCTATGTATGAATGATTTCTTGTTGAATGTTTGAAATCTGAGAGAGAGAGAGTAAGGGGAATGAGTTTCAATTGTTTCTCTATCTGAGCAAGAGTTCATGCAAGGAGTGCATTTGAATTGTCCGCAAGGAGTGGGTTGACAAAGGGTTCAGAGGTTTGTCTCTGAAAGCTCAGGCTAGATAACATTTGTTCTCATTCACTCAGAAGTGCAGTTAGGAACAGGAGTCATGCAAGGACTGCACAGGCTGAGTAAAGTCTCAAAGTTGCTAATCTGAGCAAAGCATTCAGAGACTGCTGCTGCAGGTGTGCACAAAGTCGAATAATTTCAACACTTGGAAGTGCTTGACAGTCTGCCGCAAGGAGTGCGTGCAAGGGTTTTCTGAAAGACTCGAAGTCGTGAGAAATTTTAGAAGGGTTTGAACCTTTGAAGAAGATGAAGGAAGACACGAGGCCAAGCACCTTGAAAATTTGAAGGAAGGCGTAGCGACGTCGGACCGCAGGAGGACGAGTTCTCAAGGAAAGAGACGGACGGTCGTAATTCTCTGTGGAGAATTTGCGAAGTCCTGCGAGCCGTTAGATCTCACGAACGAGAAGGGGAGTTACGATGAGTATTCCCAAAGGTTCTAAGCTCAGGAGGAGTAGAGCTATAGATCCAAAACACAGGAACCGTTGGATTTACTCGTGAACTTCTATTTCGGGGTTTCATGAGTGGAAGTCCCGTAATTTTGGCAACAGGATTCACGAAATCATGAAACGCGAAGTCCCAAAGGCTGAAAGGATTGTGTGGGCCACAAAATCGGCAGCGTGGATAGGTGGCGCATTCCCGACAAGGGAGTCAATTCCATTAACCATTCGGGGTTTCGTGGAGTGAAGTTTTGAATTCCTTGCATTAGTAATCGCAAAATCACGACATCCGAAGTCTCAACGGAGTGAAGGACCGTTGAAAGGTCAAACCTCGTGAGCACATCGGACTTTCGGTAAATTGGGATTTGGGAATTGAGAAGACGAGTTGCTCGACATCACGACTGCCAAATCGTGATAAGGAGAAATCCGAAATAGGGAGAGAAGGGGTCAGCGTTGACTGGTTTTTGGGTTTCGGAGATTGAGAAACAAGGCATTCGACCACTGGAATTGCGAAAGTGGGAAGTCCGATCTCCCGAAGTACAAGGGGGAATTTCTTGAAGTTAATTGTGGGTGCAGATTTCTCGAAAGGGAAATAAAAGAGCCATTTCTGAGAGCTCTTCGGAACAATGTAAGGGAGAAGATCATGTTGACGCAGAATTTTTGACCTGTGGGTTGAGGGTTGCGTGCATCATCATTTGGTATCAGAGCTCATAAAAGTTTCTTTTCGTTCTGTAGCAAGGAAAAGGAGAATTCACCATGCCGCCAAGAAGAAGGGACAAACAAACACCCGACCCACCAGAGGAGAGGGAAATGCTGAGAAGAAGAGGTAGGCAGATGACTGATCCAGCCATGGAAAAAGAAATGCGTGATTTATGTGCCAGACTCGAAGACATGGAGACAACACAGAGGCATACAGTCAATGTTGGGGATCTTAGTGATTCCAAAAGTGAAATTGAGTCTGAACATGAAGAGGAAGTTGCAGCCGAAGATGCTGCAAACAAACGTTTGATTAGAGCTATTGCAAGAATGGGTGCAAGAGCGAAAATGAACATTCCAGTTTATGAGGGAAATATGGATGCAGAGGAGCTTCTAGATTGGATTAGAGCTCTAGACACATACTTTGAATATGAAGATGTCGAAGAGGACAAGAAGGTAAAACATGCTGTCACTAGATTGAAGGGACATGCAACATTGTGGTGGGATGAGCTACAAGCTGACAGACGCTGCAAAGGCAAGAAGAAGAGCAAAAGCAGGGACATAATGATCGTGAAGATGAAAGCGAAATTCATCCCTAGAGATTACCAAATTACTCTGTTAAGGAGAATGCAGAACCTGAGACAGAAGCTGATGACAGTGAAAAAATACACTGAAGAATTCTACAGGCTGAACATCAGGGCAGGTCATCAGGAGAGCGATGATGAAAAAGTTGCCAGATACATGAATGGCTTGAGATATGACATTCAGGATGAGATGAGCATGGTAACCATACGAATGGTGTAAGATGCTTATCAGATGGCTCTAAAAGCTGAAGAGAAGCTGAGCCAAAAATAGGGTCAAAGAGGCCGAGGCAGGAGTCGACCCAGAGGAAAATTAGTTGCCTAGGATAAAAACCAGAAGCCCAAGGAGGACTGGAAGAAACCTCAGACTCAAACTGAGAGAGGTGGAACCTCACAGCGAGGGAAATATGCTGAACAAAGAGGACAACATACCGAACATAGAGGAGATTATGTTGATAATAACATGTTTCCTCATACTAGAGGTAGAGGTACAGGAAGAGGTGGAGTAATAACATGCTTCACATGTGGAAAGAATGGGCACAAGTCTTATGAGTGTCTAGATAAAAAGAAAGAGAGTGGAAAGACTCACATCGCCGAAGCACAGAGGCGAGATGTTGAGGCAGAAGATGCTGAAGGTGGAAGATCGTTGATGATGCGAAAATCTCTTTTGACACCAGAAAAGGAGGTGGAGAGTTCATTCCAAAGAACCAGACTTTTCCGGACTGATTTCAAAACCAAGGGCAGGGTATGCAAGGTCATTGTGGATAGTGGTAGCATGGATAATATCGTATCTACATATATGGTAGAAAATATGGAGCTGGAGACGATTGATCATCCAAGCCCATACCGAGTTTCGTGGCTACAAAAAGGACATCAGGTAACTGTCACTAAACAATGTTTAGTTGAATTTAAGATAGGAGGATATAATGATAAGTTACTCTATGATGTAATTCCCATGGATGTTTGTCATCTATTGATGGGTAGACCGTGGCAATATGACAGAAGTGTGATTCACGATGGGAGAATGAACATATACACCCTAGAGAAGAATGGGAGGACTCACATGTTGCTTCCAATCAAGGATAGGGAGGTGAAACCGGAAGTAAGTAACACTATACTTCTCATGAATGGGAAGGAACTTCTTATAGAGGTTAAGAAGAAGGAAGAACCGCAATTTATTGTGGTCAGAAAACCAAAGATTGTTTTGACCAGCACAAGAGTGGATGATTTACCAGAAGAGGTTTAGGAACTG
>SNQJ01S0185493.1:0-18723 GCA_010110895.2 Picea sitchensis | reverse complement strand
ATATCTTTATAATAGCAAGGAAGTTAATGATTGAAATCACAGCCATTTATTTTGTGTGACTACTAAGAATATTCCAGCCATATTTAATCATGTCCATAGAAAACTTATTAAACACTAAATCCCTATTAAATCTGCGCATTGTCAATAGGTGTACACCTTTAGGCGTAAATATATTTGTTTGTTTCTCGAAAATATTCATGTGTTTTGAGTGGTCAAATAAATAGTAGATGAAATATTCATATGTGTGAGTTGGTATCTAACATTGAATGCTAAAAAGACTAATTGAATGCTATAAAAGCTTTGATAATAATATTCTTTTCTCGCCATAAATGACTAAATAAAATTTGATTTTAACATTTCTTCTCCATTGTCTAAGCATGAATGACTATCTCTTGATGCGTGGATTTGATTTGTATATTCAGTGGAGTCGTAGTATTCAATGCTGAAATACTCTGGCGTGAATGAAATCAATTCACGGTATCAATCATTTTTCTCATATACCGAAACGGAGACCCGCTTGCAAAAGCATTGTTTCAAGTTTCTTTACTTATCTTGCATCCCCGGAGGTAATGCTGCTATGCGGACTTGTTAATTTTGGCTTCATCAAAATCATGACAGGGTTCACACACTTGGTTAAAATAAAATTAAGCGGCTCTATGAGGCTTCCACGCTGCTTCATGACGGGGTTCACCCACTTCGTGACTAGGAGGCTCCGGTAAGCTCTAGACAGGTTATTTAAACAACTTTTGATTATCGTAATGCGTGTCACTTTCTAGGCTTTAGATTTTAGATTAGCAGTCAAATACGTTTTTAAAGGGTAAAAACGATCGCTCGATCGTCAAATTCCATGCCCAAACGGACTACTCATAATGCGTCCGCAAAGGAAGTGTCGTATCAAGTATCATGACAGTGTATTTACTTTCAAATCAGTTGGTAAGTTTTCCTTCGTTGTTGGATGTTGGGGAAGTTAGTTCAGCGTTTTTATTAATTTTTCTATTTTTTCAGTTGATTTAAAATTAAAATAAACAAAACGTGTGTAGATTCATTGGCAAGTGCAGGAGTGTAGATTCATTGGCAAGTGTTTGTCAGGACAAGGAAGATTCATTGGCAAGTGCCTCCTGTCACGACAAGTAAGAAACCTTTAGTTATTACCTTTTCATCTTATACATTAAATAATACATATAATAAATAGAGTGTATCTAAAAGACATGCAATATCTAGCATACTCCTAAGTTGGTTAATGGGAATGTCTAAGTAATTTAAGGAGAGTTTTCTATTAATGGTGTTAATTGGAATCATAAAGATATTGCAATTAAAATGATTATATGTGAAATTGGTTCACTATTTTGATGAAAATATCCTTTTATAACTATCAAATTGAAAGATTATACTTCTTAAAAAGAAAGTGTAAATTTTCTCAAGAGCTTAATATATATTATAAGTTAAATTATGTAATTAAATGCACGATCTTTAATATATCAATCTATATATTAAACAACTCAAGCCCAACTAAAAAGGCATAACAACATCAGTATTGATGGTACATAATTCAAAAAAAACTTAGAGACATAACTTTTCTCTTGCAAATGATAAATATTAGATTTGTATTCCATCTTCATAAATTTCATCATGCTTTATTCTCAAAGAACAGTAGTAAATAGAAAGATACTATGGTGAGTACTACTCCCAATATGTGCATCTAAGAGAGACTACATTTTAAATTTTCCACATCAGGTACAAAATCGTTGTCCTTTCAACTACATAAATTTTTTGTTATGGTTAAAGTGGCTTTCACATTGCATGAACATGAATCCCTTCATAATCAACCTTATATAGCCCATATCTGTGAACATCCCTTGGTTCGTGTTTCACTGTAAATATCCTTGATCAATTTCTCTAGTCATTTTCTCATACTTACTAGTCATTTAAACCAGCTAAGGTCATGCTAGTTCAAAACTTCAAGTTCTCTATCCCTCCAAATAGTTGGAATAGGTGCCTAGAGAATATGAAAAATAAACAGAAATCTTGGCCAATAGGGCTTTTCTTTTCTCTAATCTCATCATCCTTTCATCATGTTTCCAACGATCTATATTTAGAACAACTACAAGCTTAATTTGACCACCACGTTACAAACCCATAATCATATTTAAAACAACTACAAGCTTAATTTGATCACCACTTTACAAACCGAGAATCAGAATTATTTAAATCACATTTCAAATAATATAAAAATAAGATCTTGAGACAAAAATATAATTTGCCTTTTGTTATTAGTGACTTTTTATGCAAGGTATGAGAGAGTCGTAGCCTTCGAACATATTTGAATGGAAAATGAAATCATACTTTTCCCATAAAAAAATTTCGGTTGAAAATCAGGGAATTTGGTAACTACAAGGAATGGAGGTATATCTGATAAAAGTGTCCTCACAATTGTGGCATAAAATCATTACTGAGGCCCATTTGGGAATTGGTGTGGATGCATTCGCCCATGCTCGAAATCTTGACCTCAACATTCGACTGGTGGTTATACCCGAATGTGTTCCTAGCGAGTTCGAGAGATGGAATAAGATCCAACAATTTTATCGGTCGGGAAGATGGAAGGACTTGTGGAAGAGCTCATTAACAATCTCCATAAAAAACCCAATGTAGCGCCCGTCCCCTGCATCGTGGCTGATAATTTCCTCCGTTGGGCAGTGTCTCTAGCCAAGAAGCTCAGCCCGCTATCCATTTTTTTTGGATGCATAATGTCTTTACGTTTTCCATCTCTTAACATTTAGAAATAGGTGATGATTTCTTTCCTGCAAGAATTCAGAATCAAAACTCTCCCTTCAAACCTTTTGTGTATTGATCATTTCTATTTTCTTCTGAATGTTGTAATGACTTGTTCTCCCCCTTGTTATGCAGTACAACGTCAGGCAGGATTGGTATCGGTAATTCACAATCTCGTTGTAATCTTCATAGAGTCTATAGATCTTCCATCGTTTTTTAAACCAAGTGCAATGCAAACTCAAGAGTTGTTGTTCTTAGTTTAGAAAGAGCCAGAGAAGCAGATTGGGTAGTAGCCAATTCCTTGGAAGCGTTAGAAGGTCATTTAGTGGAGGCTTTGTCGGAGAAATTGCAGGTATACTGCGTTGGACCATTGCTCCCTTTGGCGTACCTCGATTGGTCAAACCCTCACGATTCTGTTGTCAGGACCAGCTCACAAGTAAATATTATCTGCACAAAATTGTTGGACAACCAGCTTCCTAAGTCGGTAGTATACGTTTCGTTTGGCAGTTTACAACACTTGTGAACTTGTATATACCCAAGAGGAGCATGGTGCACCTGAATCAAACTTCCAATTCGATGGTTCGAACAGGGGTGGGGTCTGAAAAGGGCCATTTTTAATGAAGAGGGCCAACAAAGAGAGCATTGTACTTGGTAGCAGTCTATGCCCGTAAAGCTTTGGCAACATTACGGTTTAACATAATTTGGACCGTTTTACGTTTGTGGCAGATCATGTACCATCCATTTATAAGGCCAGTGTGATGTAGCAGATCCTTAACCACTAAGCTGTTATGAAGATCTGAGTAGTCTTGATTTATAAGAAGAGTGGGGCTTCTAGATATCTTGACACCTCCTAAGCCACGTTTGGAAGTTTACAACACTTGTGAACCTGTATATACCCAAGAGGAGCATGGTGCACCTGAATCATGTTAGAAATAGTAATTACTCACCATACATGCCTAAAGCTAATGCCTTAAGCTGTCCAAGTAAACTTTAGTAGCTTTGTATGGCTTTTCTCGCTTTACTCAAGTTAGAGTTTTATTCATTTTCACCTCCCATTGCATGTTGGCAATAAGTCCGCTTTGGTTGAGTTTGCATGCTTTTACGCATAACTGTAAAACCATTGTAAATGATATACATCTGCGGTGAATAGTTAGACGGCTTCTGACAATCAAGCCCTTTCACTCTCTCAAGCCAGATTTTCGATTCTTTCTCGCTTTTGCATATTCTTTCATGGTATGAGAGCGTTTCTGATCCGAGCCGTTTGTTGACAGGGTAAGCCTTTTCACATAGTGGAAAGCGCCACGATCCATTCATGGATCAGAAGGAGCTCGTTCCTTCACAGAATGGAGAATGAAAGTTTGTCACATCAAGGAGGATGATTCGTTGTAACGAAGAAAACGAGGCTAAACGAAAGTTTCAAACAAGGAGTGATCGAGTATGACACCTCGTGAATTTTTTTAATTTCCATCAAGGTTATTAAAAAAAAAACTGTACCTGTTTATCCGTTGATTGTCGCCACCAACGCTTCCGCCAATACTACAGGTGCTGCATATTTGTTTTGGAAGCACAAACAAAGTTCTTTGGAATTTTTTAAGATGGAAAACTTTCTGAAGAACATGCCGACCCCGATCTTGACCGGCACTAATTACAGTCTTTGGGCACACAAGATGAAGACCGCTCTTCTTCTTAATGAGGTATGGACGTGGTGGAGTCCGAGTTCAAAACACTCGCATCGACCGCCCTTACCGCTCTATCGGCTGACGCCCTGAAGGCGTACAAATAACTTCAGTACAAGGATCTGCAAGTCAGATGCCTAATCGAAGGATGCCTGGAGGAATCCATCCTCACACGCAAAACAGGTGCGGCAAATGCGCATCAAGCTTGGAAAATTTTGGAAACCACTTACGAGGGCACTGACCGAGTCAAAACAGTGAGACTCCAAAACCTTCGACAAGACTTTGAAAACCTCAAGATGAACGATTCAGAATCGGTGGACCAATACCTAACCCGAGTTACCTAAGATCAATACAAAATCGGGCTTCACCCTACAATGAGAGGCCGGACATGAAGACGATCGTGAGAGAAGGTTCTTCGATCCTTTGGACTAAGAAGTGCAATGATTGTCATTGTAACGCATATCCAAAGATTTACGCTGACTCGATGAGTTAATTGGTTCTCTTCTATCGCATGAATCTCGACTCAATCAAGAAGCTGAGACTTTGGCGAATGCCTTCAGCATGCAGGCTTCCATAGGCGCGGTGACGCACGAGGAGGTCGAGAGGCGTAGGTGTTAGGCGCGTAGGATCCACTCATGGAGAGGATCACAGCGCACATGCACATGACCATACTGATCATGCAGATCAAAATTTTCAAAGTCAGAGGGGGAGAGGTAAGAAAAGGACTGATAAGTCCAATAGCCAAAGCAACTATTGCAAGAAATATGGACATTATGCTCGAGAATGCAGAAAAAGGCTAGCCGACTGTAATGGTGGCGTAGCATGTCTCATTAATCGGGTTAGGCTGCGCAACTCAATCGATGTTTCTCTCTTGCCATATTGCATATGAAGATCTTTCAAAAGATCAAACATGGTCAGCCGGATGCTGGCCGCGCATCGCTACACGTAACAAGAAGTTTTTCTCTTCCATTGTTTGTTCTGCTACCACTGAGATAAAGTTAGGAGATCATACCCCTGTTCCCGCAGAAGGAAAAGGACTTGTCCCCGTTCTAACCAAACAGAACCAGAGGAAGGTTATTGAAGATGCTTTTTATGTGCCTAATCTCAAACTAAACCTGCTTAGTGTCGGCCAACCAATGCAGAATGGGCGATGTTCGAGTTCCTCATGTGTCATCTATGATAAAATCCCTTGTCGCAGACTTTTAGCCGAGTTGAAAATGACAAAGAATAAGATGTTTCCTCTCTGTTTGAAAAGCGCCAATCTGTCTGAGTCGCGGCGCCCAGCCACAGCTCTACCAAGACTTAAACCCGTTGTGGGTATCATCGCTATGGTCACTTACCCTTTAAAAATCTCAGCCGCATGCATAAACAGCCAATGGTCTTAGGGTTACCAGTAATAGATGAGCACTCCAGTTCTTATGAGGATTGCATATTGGGGAAGCACCGGAGAGATAGCTTTCCACACTCTAAATCTCGAGTCACAGGCCAACATGATTTGGTCCATACAGATATACGTGGTCCCATGCAGACCCCATCAATAGGAGGTCGGTGCCACTTTCCGACTCTTCATCATGATTTTGAAGCGGCGGGTTTATTTTGTAAAGAAGAAGTCAGAAACGTTTTCAAAGTTTAAAGAGTTCCGAGTTTTGGTTGAAAAGCAGTCGGGAGAATCAGTCAAAATCCTTAGATCCGATGGTGGGGGCGAGTATGACTATAATGAGTTTACAGATTATTGCAAGCAGCATGGAATCGCAAAGCAATACACCACCAGATATACCCCACAGCAAAATGGAAGAATCGACCATCGCGAACATGGCCCGCAGATAGTTGTCCTACAAGAAGATGTTGTCAAATGAGTATTGGGCAAAGGCAGTTGCATGTTCTCATGCATTCTTTAAACATCACCTAAATTGCCGCAGATATGAATCCTACCCCGGAAATAGAAGCATTGGAGTGGCGACCAAAATTACATAGTGGAGCAAGATAATAAAATGTCACTCAATATGATCCGGCCATTGTTATACATCTAAGAGCTGCTACATTTTATACTAATGAATGATCTAGTGATGGCTCATATTAGTGACATTTTATACATTTTAGAATGATCTAGCGTAAAATGTCACTAATATGATCTGCCATTTTATGCATCTTCATCGGCTGCTGAGCAGCATAAAGCTTACAAGCTTTATAACCCCATCACCAAAAGGTTGTTGTGAGTGGATGTCAAGTTTATGGAAGATAAGTATTGGGGTGACTCTGCAAATCTTTCATCAGAGAATCAACAAGCAGTCAGCTTGGATCTGCCCCGACCTTCAATTCTTCCATCCCCGCTTCCGGGACAGGTACAACAACAAGAGGTAATTCCATCCGATAGCTCCTCTTCATTCCCTTCTAGTCGATCTACGTCTCCCTACATCACATCGAAGGTTGAGAGATATATGAGCGTATTCTGTCTTTGATGAGCAAGCTCAGTATTCTTTTTTTGTTCTTATCAGCCCACATTTTTAGAGGAAGCAGTCAAAGAGGAAAAGCGGGTTGCAGCCATGAATGAAGAGATAGATGCAACCCAAAGGAACTGACTGATCTTGTCGCATCTCCCGCACAAAACTACATTGAGCGAAATGGTCTATAAGACCAACAAACCGAATGAGAAAGCGTAAGTAGCACGACATAAGTCCAGCCATTGCCGTGCTGGATTTGCACGTAACCACATGGTGTGGATGTGATTTTGATGAAACCTTTGCTCTAGTAGCAAGGATGGATACCATTCGAGCAGTATTGGCTATCGCTGCTCAGAATAAATGTCCAGTATATCAGATGGACGTCATGTCTGCTTTCCTAAATGGGTTCTTTGACAAAGAAGTGTATGTTGATCAGCCCCCGGGATATGAAGTTAAAGACCAAAAACAGAAAGTGTACAAGCTGAAATTCCTTGCACGCATTTGAAGCAAGCTCCCCGAAGTTGGTACAGTAGGTTTGACTCCTACCTCATCGCAAACGGGTTTAGCAGAAGTGAAACGAGCCCACTCTTTATGTGAAGACAGATCCACTAGGTAACATTCTTCTAGTATGTATTTATGTTGATGATGCTATGATTTATACCGGAAATTTGATGCTGCAAGAATTTAAAAACAGTCATGCAAAAGGAGTATGAATGACCGATATGGTCTTACAGGCATTTTTGGGTCTTGATTAACGCGACTGTGGAATTTTCATAGCGTCGTAAAGACAAGAGCATTGGCGAAAAGGTTCAATGGATAAATGTAAGGCGCCAGAACTCCCATCACCGCATATTAGCAAAGGTGATAATCGACCAAAGAAGCTGGACTCTACCTACAAACAAATGTAGGTGGTAGTTTGATGTACTCTGATGTGCCGAATCAATTCCGATCTTATGTTGTTAGTTTGATTTCTAGGTTCATGGAGTCCCCCAAAGACTCTCATTGGAAAGTCGGGAAAAGAATTTTTAAGATATGTTGCAGGTACAAATGATTATGGACTGCGGTACACTCACAGCATCAGATTGTACTCTACAGGTACAATAAAAGATAGTGATTTTGCGTGTTGTATTGATGATCGTAAAAGCACCTACCGGTTAAGTGCTTTCATTTTGGTTCCAACTTCATTTCCTCGGCATCCAAACACCACGAGTCTTTCGCCCTCATGGCGTATCATGTCGCAGCCACTACCGCAGCGTGCCATGCCGTGTGGCTCCGAATATTTTTGAAGGATATGGGTCATGCAGGGAAATATACTACTACCATCTTTATGACAAATAACCTCACCATAGTTTTTCCTCTAAGAATCACGTGTTTCACAAGAAAAGTAAGCACATTGACACTTGCTATCACTTCATCCACAGCTAGTAAAAGAGGGGGAGATCATCTTATTGTTTTGTGGCTCCAAGGGCAGAATAGCGTATACGTTTACAGCTTCATTAGAAAACTTGCATTTGAGTATGTGAGACAACACTTAGGCATAGTTAGTGCGGATGATGTAATCCCGCTCGTAATTAAGAGGGAGCAAGTTAGAAATAGTAATTACTCAATATACATGCAAGTTTAGTTAACAAGCCTAGTCCTGCTTTAAACTTTAGTAGCGGTATGGCTTTTTCCTGCTTTTACCAAAGAGTTTTATTCTATTTTCGACTCTATTGCATGTTGGAAATAAGTCCGCTTTAGTTGAGTTTGCATGCTTTACGCATGATGGTAAACCATTGTAAATATATACATTCGCGGTAATAGTTAGACGGCTCTGGATAATCAAGCATTTTCACTTTCTGCTTGTATTTTTTGATTCTTTCTGCTTTGCATATTTTATCAAATCAAACTTCCAACTCGATGGTTCGAATAGGGGTGGGGTCTGAAAAGGGCCAACAAAGAGAGCATTGTACTTGGTAGCAGTCTATGCCCGTAAAGCTTTGACAACATTACAGTTTAACATAATTTGGACCGTTTTAGGTTTGTGGCAGATCATGTACCATCCATTTATAAGGCCAGTGTGATGTAGCAGATCCTTAACCACTAAGCTGGGTTAAGGAAGATCCGAAAGGTCTTGATTTATAAGAAGAGTAATTTCTCGGATATCTGATACCCTAAGCCATCTTGTTTCATCATTATGAATGGTCTACTTTTTGTTAAAACAATTTGCAATGAGATAATTTGGCACAATCATAGAATAAAGTCTTTCAGTTCTGTAAATCCCTAAATGGGTTCCATGAGATCATTTCCAATCATTCAAAATAAGTCCATGAGAATTTAAATTTTATTCAAACTACTGCTGTGCTGAAGCTATATCATGTATGTTGGGTTTATCTTCATTTTTATACAAGGTGGACACCATAAGGCTAACAGTGTGATTTACAATTCTCCGAGTAGTGTAAGAGCCTACTGGTTTTTGAGTTACAATCTTCTTTCTGGTTGGCAAATTCCCTTTGCTAATGAAGTGGATCTACCTTTGGCTTAGATCCCATGACCAAAGGGTGGATGGATATCTATTCCACCAAAATTGCCCAGGACTACATCTGTGGGCTTACAAGGTTGCCGGGACTTCTGCCCAGGGACAGATGCAATATGACTTGGTTAGTTGCATTAATGAGGTAACATGTATGTCCTGGGGAGTTTTTTATCCCTGGTTTCAGCAATGGAAGTGCTTTGATTTAACCATTTGGCTACAACCCACTCGACATCTTTTGAGTGACAATATAAATGCAAAAGGGCCACACTTTAGCATGGAAGACAATGAAAAAGGATTCTCAAAGAATTTGGCAAAAATATGGAATTGAAGTGGATGAAAAGAGAATTTCAGTCATTATGCATAAATCAAATAACATAAAATGAGCATTTCTTATTTGCTTATCATTATTTCTAGTTTTGATTTGCCTTGCAGTTTTAGATAACTTATGGTTCAGCACGAAAGACAATGAAAAAGGATTCTCAAAGCATTCGGCAAAAATATGAAATTGAAGTGCATAAATAAAGAGGATTTCAGAGCTTTGTGCATAAATCCAAGAACACATGAGCGTTTCTGGTTTCCTTATCATTATTTCTGGTTATGACTTGCCTTGCAGTTTTAGATAATTTCCATAAGTGGGATTCAGTGCAAGGCCTGGCATATTTTTTGCATCACAACATTATATGCCTTTAAATTAATAGAGAATAAACTCTGGAACACATCAGCTCTGTTAATTGAGGAATTCCTTCTGCCAGAGTTAAATGAAGTGTGCTTCCTTGTTGAATGCATCACAATTGTTTTTTCAGGTTTTTAATTTTTAAAGTCCACAGTTCATTTGCATTTAGTTTTGTAAGTTTTCTGAAGAGAATTTGATTAGCAAATTCCATGGTGGACAATAAGGTATCCATAAAACAAGCCTCATTTTCATTTAACTTGTTTAAACAACGATTGTGCCTTTTTCTGTCTTATTTATTTTAAGGCATTCCTATGGTATGTGTGGTACAGATATCCCACTAATTTTAAGTTTTTTAGTACATCACCAATGTGAGTAAAATTCTTTGTTATGGACTTTGCTGACGACTACTAATTATTGATTAATTGTCAGTTCACACCCTCTTTGTCGTTCTAATTAAGCATTTGAATGAATTTTTCTGAAAATGTTGTTTGTTTCTTGCATGTATCTTGAACTCATTTGTGAACTGATTTTACCTTGTTACTTAATTGTTCAGGAGGAAAGCAATAAGGAGAAACTAGAGAGGAAAAGAGAAGGGAAAAGCAAAAGGAAGGATAAAGAAATAAACAAGAAAGAAAAAGAAGAAATAGGAAAGATGGAGAAGAAACACAAGGATCATAAGCACAAAAATAACAAGAGCAAAGACAGAGACACTAGTAGAAGTAAAGAGACGATTGGCGAGGACATAAACAATGCTAAGAACAAAGAGAAGGATAGACATGGATGCAAGGAGAAAGAGGCAGATTGTAGGAAGGTTGCAAAGTGAGACAAACTTAAGAATGGGGAACATAACAGGATTGGTCTAAAGCACAGTGGAGATTTGAGAGACAAACTGTGGGAGAAGGACAAGCCAAGAGACAAGGATAGGGGCAGGGGCAATGGTACTGAAATAAACCACATCCAGAAGAAGAGGAAGGCGATCGATACAGATGGCTCTTCTCATGGTGAGTTATTTATATGCATTCTCTTATTCTTTCTTAAACCTATGTTCTTCATGGATAGAACTACTTGCTTTGTTTTCTTCTCTTGCATGAGCTGTAGTGTATGCTATGTCTGAAATTGATAATGAGAAACTCCTGTCGGGCACAACCCACCCACTCTATTGAAAAAAGAAGTTCCAGGCAAGAGTATTCTCTTTCTCTGTCTGCAATTCATTGACCATGGTGCCTTTCTTTGTTTTGACAATGATGGAATAAGGACTTGGGCTTTGGACCTACTTGCCTGTGCTTACAGACAAGGACAAGCAGTCCAATAAGCTCCTTTGGACTGCACTTGCTGAGGATGTTCACACAAAAGCGACGAAGCAGTTGAATGAGCTCCCTCAAACTGCACATGATGAGGAGGTTGACGTTGAAATTTGGAAGCAGTCCAACAAGCTCCCTCAAACCGCACTTGCTGAAGATTGTCAAATAGACAAGGACAACGACAATAATAAGCTCCCTCAAATTACACTTGCTGAGAATGTTCATACAAAGCTAGAGAAGTCGTTGAATAATCTCCCTCAAACTGCACTTGCTAGTGAGGCCCAACTTGGAAATAATGGAGAAAGGTCAGCTTGTGCCGCTATAAGCACCCGCTTATAAGCTTCCGCCAGGAGAGTCACTAGGTGTGTTAAGATTCAGTTCATAGTTGAGAGTCTATTTGTTTTTTGTTTGCATGTAACCAACTTGGGAGAGTCTTTTCCTACATAAACATGTAATTGGCTCCTCATTGAATAATACGTATGTTGCAGCCTCACCGTTGCTCATTCGTGACATATTTTATCCTGGTAATGAGATTGAGTGCATCACCCAGAGAGGCCGTTGAAGATGAAAAAGCACTCTTTGCATGAGCCGCCTGCATACCATTTCCCCGAGGAGGAGCTTGAGCCTATCAAACAAATAGCATCGCTTGGGGAGCAAGCTTCTGAAGGTTTTGAATGCTGAGGCTATGTCAAGCAAGTGTAGTTGCCTTTGAATGCATGAGGTTGGTGCGTGTGGGGTTTGCATGCATGAATGCACGCGTGAGTTTTTGAGATCAGGTGCATGCCTGGAGTTTGATTGCATGTGTGTGAAGCTTTGCATGCATGATGTTGAAGGAAGGGCTCTTTTATTAAAGTGAGTCCTTTATTATTAAAGTGAGGTATACTTTTTTTTTATTAGTGACATTTTGATCCTTTATGATTACCTTGGAAAAATCATGGAGTTTTATTACTAAAAGTGGATGATGTGTGAAGTTTAAACTTTAAATGGATATTAAAGTTTGCAAAAGGAGTGATGGTTTGGATGGCGAAGGCGCATGCTTGATTTAAAGGCTTTCGATATATGCATGTGAGGTGTTAGCTATGACGGAAAAGCAATGCATGATTTAAGCCGAGAAATGCAGATAGACGCTCTGGATCGCTGGTTCTGGCTGCTAACCACGTGACCGCATTGTGAGAAAACCCTACGTAAAAGCTGCATATCCTTAGTGATTCACTTGCAAAGAATATAATGCAGCGATGGCGAATCCACTGACAGAGACCTACCTCAACGAAGAAAACAAGTTAGATGGATCAAACTTCATCAACTGGAAATCAAGATGCAGACACTCATCGAAGGCTATGGTAACCGGAACATCAGAAGGGAACTCCGAACTGAAACCTGATGCGATCGCTAAAGCAAGGGATAGTAAAGTAATGCATCCAAGATTGGGAGAAGTATGAAAACAAGGCAAAGGTATTGCTGCACATGTCGGGCTAAAGATAGCATAATTCCACATATTAGAGACGCTTCAACTTCTGGTCGCTACATTGTGGGTAGCGCTCTTAAAGCACAAAAGTGAACTAGGCAACACAAATCGTGATTTTGTCTCAAAACTAAGTTGCTAGGTATTAAGATGGATGTAAATGAATCTATTGGTTCATTTTTGGGTTGCATTAATGAGGTGAAAGACAAGCTAGTAATTATAGGGGAAACTGTTTCCAACAGTGATCTGGTTACTATTACCTAAAATGGTATGCTAGAAGATTATCATATGTTCATAACAGTCTCTTTGCCATGAACCACCTATCTGCCATGAACTACCTCCTACATTTGAAGAATTGACAGTTATTTTGTTGCAAGAGGAAGAGAGGCACGTGAATCAAGCCTCAGAGTAAAGATTTGGTACCGTCAAATAGATCTGGGAGAGGGAGATCAAGAGTAAGAGGCAGAGGAGGCGGTTCATGGAAGAGAGGAAATTCATCGCAGAGGCAGCTCATCGCAGTAGAAGACAATCTCCAACTTCAAGGTATGCAATCTGATAGGAATGAAATGAGTTGTTTTATTGTGGCTTCCACCTCGGACATATGGTTAAAGAATACCATAAGAAGAAAAGTGATGAGGTTAGGAATAAACCTTAGAACACAATTAAGTCTATCTAGTGTAAAATCTTCAAATCAAGATCACAGATCATTTATTGCTAGTGATGATATTGATGAACCTCAAAATTTTGAATCATGGGATCTTAGGTTGTTTGTGTTTAACGTTGTTTTATCTGCTGAAACGGATGATTTTTATGCATGGTTTGTGGATTCCAAAGCATCGCTATTATGCACCTTGTGGCCAAAATTGGCATGCTAATTTTAAAGAAACACGAATGGTGCCAAGATATATCTTGGAGATGACCGCACCATCGCATCAAGATGATATGGAGACATTCCGCGATATCGCTTCTAATGGTATTGTTCGGCTACATTTGCAATGTGGTGTATAAAGCAGTAGCCAGTAGTAATTGATCTCCTCGTGGTCCACCATTACGCATCAACTTGAAGGTTGAATTCTCTAAGAATTATTGCATAGTGAAGTGGATTCATTGACAACTTTCTAACTCAAGGTAAAGGGTGCTGAGTAGGAGGTCTTATACAAACTTGATGTTACTAGAAAATCACATTATGCACTGACTTCTGCAGCTATATAGACAGAGATTTTTTGACATCAAAGGTATGGACACATCAATCATCAAGGATTTATTGTTACGTAAAAAGAATATGGTTGAAGGAATTCCCATATTAAAGAATGAGAAATTTGTTTCAGATGATGTGCATTAGAAAGATGCAAAGAGATGAATTCCCCCTCTAATACTGATAAGAAAAAAGAGGGATGTGTATCTGGTATTAACGTGATGTTTGTGGGCCTATGCAAGTGATCAGGGTCTTTAGCAGGTGCATTTTACTTTTTGTTAGTTATTGATGATTGCACGAGACACAAGGGCTTACTTCCTTAGACGAAAAAAAAAGTGATGTTTTCGAATACTTTAATGAATTCAGAACCATGGTAGAAAAGGCATCGAAAATCCATCAAACTGCCTTCGCATCAAGTGGGGAGAGTATAAATCGGGACTTCAACAAATATTGCAATGATAATGGAATAGTACAATGCTTTTATAGTACCTCACACCCAGAAACGTAAGTCACGAAGTTGAAAAAACAGATTCTGGTAGAGTGTGCACGGAATATGATGAAAGGTAAGAATCTCAAATGCATTTTGGGTCGGGCCATGTAACACGCACTTATTTTAAAGAATAGAAGTCCAACAAGGTAAGCCCGGATAATGTGCTACTCATTTTCCCTCAAGCTCCTCAGGCTGGTTCCAAACCCAGCTTAATAATTGGTAAGTTTGGGTAAGGCTTTGCAATAGTCTCCAAAGGAGAATAGGAGGAAATTGGGTGCTAAATCCACTAAATATATTTTCATTGGGTATCAGCTCAATTTAAAGCATACAAATTGCTTGATCCTCAAGCAATTCTCACAAAGTGTTTTGTAAGTAGAGATGTACTTTCCAGAGCATGAAGTAGGAAATCATGACAACAACAATAATGAGGAATGGCGAGACTCCTCGATGAAGGAGTTAAAGAAGAGAAGAAGCAACAACTGCCCACACACAACAACATCCATCCCCAGTAAGACAATAACAACCATCCCTCAGACCGGGACATCAACAAAGCAGAAGGGACTCATAATGATATGGACAATTCACAAATACAAGCTTCAACTGAGGTGAAGATGATCTCGCTAAAGGGAGGAAGATAATCATTGAGAAGATCTTCACGACAGATCTTCATGACAGGTTCGTCTCCCTGAGAGGTATAAAGACTATGCCCCAATGAGTAGCATTTCGCAAGTCGTCATAGAACCCCTGAATTTTGATGAAGCTAATGAACATGATGAATGGCTAAATGCAAATGGAGAAGAATATGAATCTATAATGAAAAACAATACTTGGGAATTGACTAAATTTCCTAAACATAAGAAGCCCATTGGATGCAAAATGGATATACAAACCCAAGTTTAAATCGATGGTAGTATAGAGGCAGAGAAGGCTAGGACTGGTGGCAAAGGGGTATTCACAAAATCGTATATATTGATTATGTCAAACATTTCCACCAAAAGAGCTAAATTGAATACTATCGCATGTTAATTGTTTTAGCCACAAAGTACCATTGGAAGTTAAAAATTAACATAAGTTAAATATGCATTTTGAAATCGGTGAGCTAAAGGAAGAGGTTTCATCTTTACCAACCCCGGCTATTTGTTAAAAGGGCAAGAACACTTTAAAGTGTGTAAAGTTGCTAAAGAAAGCGCTAGGTTGACTAAAACAAGCACCTAGGCTTTGTATACCATGAGAAGATAGACTCCTTCTTTCTTCTCGTATTTCACTTTATGCAGAGCAAAAGTGATCCAAATCAGTATACCAAATTCTGATGAACGTGGGTATATAGTATTGATTTCCCATTATATGTTGATAATTTAATACCATGTGAAATGCAAGTAGAAGTTAATTGATGAAATCAAGGACCGCTATCGTACAGTATTTCCAGAAGGACCCGGTGAGTTATGACATCGCCCAGGGTCTTGAATTTTGAGAAATGCAGCTAAACTTTTGTTTGTCGAAAAGTGGCTACCGAGAAATACTCCTTAAGAGATTTTAAAATGGATCGTGTCTTCTATTGTTCCTATGCAAATGTAATGTAAACTGTCGGTGATGATGGTTCTGGTTGAGGTGGAATGGCACCCCGTATATAGACAGATGGTGGTAGTTCACTATCTTCACCATCCTAATCTTTGGGTAGTCTGAATTATCTCACCACAACCAGACCTGATATTTCATATTCTGTGAGTGTGTTAAGTCAGTTCATGGCGAAACCTCATTAAAGCCATTGGAATGCAACAAAGGCAGTACTCAGGTATCTAAAAGGTACACTTGATTATGGTATTAAGTATATTGATGCATCTGATGTTGAGTTGACAGGTTATTCAGATTATAATTGGGCTAGCAATCTAGATGATCAAAGATCAACCACTGGATATGCGTTCAACATTGGATCCGGGGTTGTTTCATGGAGCAGTAAAAAGCAACCTATTGTATCTTTGTCTTCTATCGAAGAAGAATATAAATCCTTGTGTGCAACAACTTGTGAAGCTGTTTGGTTAAGAAGACTTCTTCAAGATGTTGGAGAAGAACGAAAAGAGCCTATGATGATCAGATGTGATAATCAAAGTTCAATCAATATTTCGAAGAATCCGATTTTTCATGCAAAAACAAAGCATGTTGAAGCTCAGTATCATTTTGTTCGAGAAAAGTTGAAGTCAAATGAAATAACTCTTATGTATTGTAATACTAATGAAAATGTTTTTGATATTTTCACTAAGCCTCTTGGAAAGATTAAGTTTGAACTGTTTAGGGAGATGTTAGGTGTAGAAGTCAATCCATTCTCCATTAAGAGGAAGACTTCGAAATAATGGAGAAAGCGCCAGTTATAAGCTTCAGTTGTGAGAGTCAGTTGTGAGAGTCAGTTCTTAGTTAAGAGTCTAGTTGTCTTTGGTTTGCATGTAACCGACTCGGGAGAGTCTTTTCCTATATAAAGATGTAATCCGTCTTCATTGAATAATACAGAATGAGCGTAGCCTCACCCTGTTGTTTGCCTCATATATTTTATCTTCCCATGCAGAAATTGGGAAGCGGTCCTATAAGCTACCTGAACTAGCATTCACACATAAGGTTCTTAGAGAAAATGGGAAGTAATCTCATAAGCTCCCTCAAACTTCACTTGTTGAAGATATTCAAACAGACAAGCAGCCAAATAAGCTCCTTCAAACTGCACTTGCTCGGGATTTTCACACAAAACTGACAAAGCAATTGAATAATCTCCCTCAAATTGCACTTGCCGAGGGGGTTCATGCAGAAATTAGGAAGTGGTCCAGTAAGCTCTCTCAACTTGCATTTGTGGAGAAGGTTCACAGAAAAAATGGGAAGTGTTCTCATAAGCTTCCTCAAACTGCACTTGCTGAAGATTTTCAAATGGACAACGACAAGGACAAGCGGCACAGTAAGCTCCCTCGAACTGCACTTGTTGAGGATGTTAACCTAAAGCCAGCGAAGAAGTTGAATAAGCTCCCTCAAGCTGCACTTGCTAATGAGGTCCATGCATAAATTGGGAAGTGGTACAATAATCTATATGGACCAATATTGATTTTGAAGGTTCACAGAGAAAATGGGAAGTATTCTCATAAGCTCCCTCAAACTGCACTTGTTGAAGATTTTCAAATAGATGAGCAGCCAAATAAGCTCCTTGAAATTGCACTTGCTAAGGATCTTCACACAAAACTAGAGAAGAAATTGAATAAGCTCCCTCAAACTGTACATGTTAAGGACATATAAATTGGGAAGAGGTCCAGTAAGCTCCCTCAACCTCCATTTGTGGAGAAGTTTCACAGAGAAAATGGGAAGTTTTCTTGTAAATTCCCCCAAACTGCATTTGTTGATCTTCAAACAAAAAATGGGAAGTGTTCAAATGAGATCGCTCGCACATTAATTGAGGACAGTCACAAAGAAGATGAGAAGTTATCCAATAAACTCCCTCGAATTTCTCTAGGGTAGGTTTTTATCGAAAATATCGTCCAGAATTGAGATTGTGAAGATATACCATGGGAGGTGGTAGCAAAAGAGGCAGTCACAACAAAATCAAATCTGACCCTATGTTATCAGAGCACTGAGAACAAAGAAATAAGGAGATAAAAGGACAAGGATTTGATGGCCGGTTTCTGCAAAGGTGGAAAAAGAGGGTTGTTTCTCAATAGATAGTTGTTTTCCAAAACTTGTCAGCAGAGAAATAAGGAAATTGGATTTGACGACTGGTTTCTGCAAAGTAGAAAAATAGAGTTGTTTCTCAAAAGATAGTTGTTTTCCAAAACTTGTCAACCAGTTGAGAGGTTTTCTAAAAAACCTAACACTAAGGAATGTCTTCGGTATAATTAGATTATTGACTCTTTAAATAATAAATAGTATGTATCTAAGTACAAAGTACAAGTAATAATTAGGTCACTGCAGTATACTTAATGTTTTCCAACTAAAACGGCAACAAACCATAATAATAACTAGCATACCCCCTAAAAGGGTGAATGAGAATGTAGAAGTAATGAAAATAAAATAAATGAAACCTACTTATAAGAAAAGTTAGATATACTTTTATAAGCCCCATGGGTTAACTTAAGTGATGATCATTTGGGAAAACTTTCTTGATCCGGTATTGAGGGGTTTCCCATGATTTCTTCCATAGATTAAATGAATCCACAATAATCTCATTTTAAAAGAC
>SNQJ01S0185491.1:1817-18723 GCA_010110895.2 Picea sitchensis | reverse complement strand
TTCAAAAAAATCAAGCATTAATAATTAAAGTGGAAATTTTATTAAAGGGTTAATTAATAAAAGGGGTACTTGGTTGTTTTTGTCTAAACCTGCTAATTCTGAATTTAGTTATAAAAAATAGAACTTAAACAAAAGGGGAAACTTAAAGAGAAAGGGGAATGTCTAACTTAGTAAGGAATCTAGCCTTGAAACTTTTTATTTATGAACTCAACTAGGAATTAAGTAAGGCGTAAGTCATTTAAGAATTGTAAGGGAATAATGGGACACTGAGGAGTGTTTTTAGGAATGCTCTTGGTGGGTGAGGGAAATAAGAATATTTAATTAATTAATAAAATTGATTTTTTGGTGTAACTAACAGACCAGGAGACATGTGTACGGGGGAGGTTTTTCGAAATTTAATTAAATGAAAAAAGAATTTAATGAGAATTTGGGAAACAAATTACTTGAAAACTCTATAAAACAGATGGTGGAGGAGGAGAATGGATCACATCTGGTTTGCGTAACGTTGCGCTGCTGAAATTTTATCTTGACTGAACTTTCTTTTGTGGGAGTTGGGATACCTAGCTCGGGTAACGAGTGGTAGCTCGACCTTGCGAGGCGAGCTGGGTGCTATAATTCTCTAGTATTGTATACGTGGCCCCTTTGGGGCTCAGGGGGCTCAGGGGGAAGAAGGGTACCCCTAGCGTTGGCTGGGAGGTACCGATGAGATCACATCGGTTGAAAAGTGGGAGCTGGACAAAGCGCCTACGAGACTGACTTCGGAGCATTCACATTTGGCTACGGTACGCATATGCATATTTGTATTGTATGATAGTTGAATGATGTTCCTGCACCTTCAGTTAAGGTACTTTTACTGTGTTAAGGTTTATGTTTTATTTAGTGTACACTATCCAAAGATTTATTTTTATCTTTCAGCGAATTTTTCTTGATGAGCCCAGCGTTTTATGATCAAAGAATTCAAAGTTTGATTTCCCATGGAGAACCCAAACTCTGAATGCAATTACTTCTCTGCGTTTTTTTTTTATCGATTTAATACGAAGAAAAATTGTGTTTTGATCTTATGTTCCTTATCCTTTAAGTTATTAGTCTGTGCCTGAGCAGTTGGCCACGAGCCGAATCGATTGTCTTTCACTTCAGTGTTAAAGATTTAGATTCAAATGCCCTGCTTTCCTGTGCATGGATAATAAGTGAAGGGTAAATTTTCGCCCAACTATATATCCCTTACTTATCTCTACATTTTTTTCTTATGATTAATGTCTAATCTCTGCGTTTTTTTATTTTATGCATAATCCCTGCATCCTTCCCAGAATTTTGTCTCTGAGTTTTCTTGAATGATAAATATCTGCACTTGAATGATAAATCTTTGTGTTTTTTGGATTGATAAATCTCTACGCTTGAATGATACATCTCTGCGTTTTTTGGTTTGATAAATATCTTCACTTAAATGTTACATCTCTGCATTTTATGGATTGATAAATCTCTATGCTTGAATGATACATCTCTGTGTTTTTTGGAATGATAAATCTCTCCTCTCAAATGGTAAACCTCTGCATTTTTTATTGATAAATCCCAACGTTTTTAGATGGCAAAACTCTTCATTTTGATTGATAAATCCCAACATTTTTGGATGGAAAATCTCTGCGTTTTGATTGATAAATACCAACTTTTTCGAATGGAAAACCTCAACGTTTTTTATTGATAAATCCCAACGTTTTTGGATGGTAAAACTCTGCGTTTGTTATTGATAAATCCCAACATTTTTGGATGGCAAATCTCTGCATTTTAATTGATAAATCTCTACGTTTTCGAATGGTAAACCTCTTCATTTTTTATTGACAAATCCCAACGTTTTTGAATGGTAAAACTCTGCATTTTTTTATTGATAAATCCCAACTTTTTTTTATGGCAAATATTTGTGTTTTGATTGATAATTCCCAACATTTTTGAATGGTAAAACTCTGCGTTTTTTATTGATAAATCCTAGCGTTTTTGGATGGTAAATCTCTGCGCTTTTGATTGGTATATGGTAAGAACCAAATATCAATATAGCATAGAAAAACCTCAGAAAAAGTACTCAACGCTTTGAAAAAGAGATAATTTCAAATAATAAGCCTCTTCGAGGGGGAAACCTCCTTTTACCCCACTTAAATGTTTAAGTACAAGATGATTCAAAATGAAAATGTCTCCTTGGTATATATAGGAGACTAGGAGATATAATTACAACTAATGGCCTAAAGCCGACATAAATAAAATAACATTATTAATATAATATGCCCCAATTAAGGGTAATGGAGCGATAATAGGGCTTAACATGCCCCTCCCTTGGAGACAGAAAGTGTTGTTCGCAGTGCTTGAGTAACTCTGGATGCTTACATATAAAAGACTCATCTTCTAGAGTGAATCTTTAGTCGATAGTTTTCTCCATTTAATGCTCTGAAATGGATCTATTCTCATCTTGGAAAATTCTTACGTGTGGGTGATGGTTTCAGGATCCAATATGATTTTACTTCCTCGTCAAGTTAAATATAGTTTGAAGCGGGATCTTGTCACCTATAACCTTCTTTAAGCATGAAACATGGAAGCGTTATTTTCATTGAAGATCTGGACAAATGAAATTTGTATTCCATAGTACTAATCTTTGCAACACCTTATAAGGTATTATAGTACTTTGGTGATAATTTATTATCCTTCTTGGCTTTCTTGAGGGGCATCTGTTTATGGTTGTAGTCATAAAAACACCCAATCCTACTTCCAAACTTCTTTCACTATGATGTTGATCGCTTGTTGTTTCATGTGATTTTTATTGCCATGGTCGGGTTGTCCTTTAAGATTTGGAGAACTTGTTGTTGATTCTGATGTGATCTTCCACTACTTGAAACTTAGATTTTTATTTAAGAGAATAAGTGATGGAAGTTGGTATCCATAAAAGTGCCATGAATGGTGTCATTTTTGTTAGATATGAAAGGAAGTGTTATACCATCATTAGCAGGGTGGCTCGGCGAACCATTGTGTTTGTTTATAGGAGACAAAGCGATGAAGGTGTTAGTAATAATTCTAGTCATGGGTTGGAGAAGCATTCGGGTCCGCTAAGTCGCACAAAGTGCTCGAGCGCAGCTCGGGAGAATTATTTTTTTCCAAGTAGCGGGTCCAGCGAGTGGGCAAAGGGGATTTTGATATTGGTGAGATCCATCCACCGAAGCGGATCAGCGGTCATCGGGATCTCGGGGTTGTCAATTCACCCAACATTTAGCAGTAAAGTGGTCCTTTCTATTGGGAGGATAATTATAAGCCGTCCGATTCAGAGGGCGTGTCGCAAGGACTGGCCATATCGGCGTTTCGCTCGTTGTGACTTCAACACACAAAGGGAAACTCTACTATTTCGCGAGATGCGAAGTCAGAAACATCGGGAAAATCAGACCTGAAATGCGGTCGAGTAGTTCTTGGAGGAGACCGTGGCGATAGATCCGTAGTGAAGTCAGAATTAGAAATTCCGATGCACATATGGCGAGGTCATGATGATATGCCGATCTTGTTCAGAAACCGAGAGGCTGAGGGCAATTCGAGGTGGATCATATTTTATCCCGTGGGGCTAGCCCCTAGGAAAGAACTTATCGCTTTGCTCGGGATATCGGGGATCGGATACAAAGAACTTCGCGCACTCCAACTCGCTTGAAGTAGCGAATCCCGAAATCCCGAAACAGCCATGCAGACCTCCATTACCTATCCCTTGCCGCCCGTCCTTTTTCCGTATTATGACATCTACATTCTCTTCGGCTATTGAGTTCCTCCATCTAGCTCGTATGCTTCAACAACCATGGATCCGGTTGCTTGTATCTGCCCTGTCGTTTTCCTGCCCGATCACTGCTCACCCACCACTCCACGTCAACTCGTCAGTCCTACCATGATCCCTACAAGCAAGATTCAAATGGTAGAACATGAAGGTTTCCATGTCACGTAGCTATTAGCTGCGGAGTGGCCGGGGCCTTCCCTGATTCCAATGAAGTAGTTATTACAATAGGTGAGGGTAGTTGGACATCGTTTCCTCCATAAATGGAAGATCCGGAATTGACCGTAAGATTGTCAATTCTTTCACAGGTCCTCTGGAGCACGATTGCATCCGACTGAAGTCCACGGACGTCCAGAGACTGCATGCACAGTAAATGTGAAGATGTAATGTATTCAATGCAATGTCTCGATTTAGATTCCAGTGTTTGGTTCTAAGTATATGTGGGCATTTTGGCCACTTTTTTGGAGAGCTACATCGATGGTTGAGCTGAGCTCCTGGTTGTAAATTTTAATAAAGCATTGTTGTTACAGTTCTTGCCTTGATCTTTGGGGACTTCTTGCCTTATGGATGCCAGTTCCTATCATATCTTTGTTTACACTACATTAGAAGCTGACTGGAGATTGGGAGGATCGGTCCGGTGCTAATGTAGGATGATATTTGTAATGGATCCACTTTAATAGTTAGAACCCCTCTAATCAGTCCACAAATAGTCTCTTAGCCCGGTGACTTGGGGAATTGGAGGATCCAGTCAGTCCTCTTTCAGCTTCTTGAAACCATGAACCAGGAGGATCCTGTTTTGGAGTTTTCTTACCCAAGGCTGCTGCCAAACTGAGTGTAATTTGTTTGACCACTTTCTCCTAAGTCTTCCACTGTTCATGACAAATCAACCCTTTGGCTGAAGTTAGGATTCTAGACCTCTCTGTCCTTATAGGCAGACTCAGTCCACGAGTTAGAGTGATACCTCCTAGAGCCGTTATCTCCATTTTGATCACCCTTCATAAACAAAACGTGACATAAAAAACTGATGGGATTTGGGCTCTGCTCCTACTAGCAATACAATCCGAGAGTATTCTAAGCATTAACATTTCTGGCCATTTGAGTGGAATTGAAGATTTTCCACAAGGTAGAGAGCGACATTGGGCCCTCACAGTCCAGAGAGGTGCATCGGATTCGAGCCTTCCATGTGCTAAAAGCTTGCACTGGCGACTCCATTGGCCGACTCCTTTGGGGAAGAACTACCTTTCTGTTAATTGTGGCTTCGAGGAGGTAGACATCTGAGGTCTCACCCATGGCTACCTCTAGCTACACACAGAAAGCGGATCAAGGCGGTGCTTTCGAGGAAGGGGGAAGGGCCTCTGACGAAGAAGCGTCCATCACTGAACTAGGTAACCCACCATATCCCTTTGTGAAGCTCGTTTTCTCCTCCCGGTTTTGACAGACATGTATCTGCAGTTTCCCGTTCTTAAATTTTGGGAGTGTTCTGTTGATTTCTCCCCTCACGGTTTGGCACGAGGACAAGACTTTGTCACTTCCCCATCCTTTGAAGCTGTACCTTGGCATAGATCCTCGACCTCAGAAGAATTCCCCTCTCCTACATGGGGAGGAGAACAAATTTGGAGTTAGTGTCTGGTCCTTGCACATCACCTCTTGTTTCTACCCACTGGAGATTTACTCCTTGACCCCTTTTAGAACTCCTTCTCCTCCGAGTTCTCCACCACCCAATATTCCCATGGCTGGGTACCGTCCCCTATGACCCGAGGATGAGCTATTATAGCACTAGAGTATGCTCCTGTGTTACCTCTTGACTACCCAAATTCTGGGTGAGGACATAATTGCAGGCGAGAACCTAGAAGCCTTTACAGTTTCACAGATGACCATGTTATCATGCCTTGAGATGTGGATGAGGATTTTTGTCCAGTCTCGAGGAGAGGCTAGAAAATGGTTCAAAGAACGCCTCAGGATCTATTGATGGGATTGGCCTTGGATAGTGCCTAGAACAATGGGGAGACAAAAAAGGATTTTATGTATTACATAGTGAGGAGTTGGGTCGTTAAAAGAAGGAGAGTGTCTCGAGCTTCTCCAAGAATTCAACAAAATGCTCTTGAGAATCCCCTCAGGAGATAAAGCTTCTCCAGAAGCTTGACCAAAAATCACCTACTCCGGTAGCTTTTGATCCTAATTTACGCACCACTGAGGGAGAGAAGAGACACTACCCTGGCCCTCATGAAATATGCATCCGTGGAGGTAGAATCGAATATTTTGGCCGTCGACCGACTGAGGAGTGCTGCTGGTAAGAATATGCCTCAGAGTAGGTCTGAGGCCTTTCCATCTGCTTCCTCTTCCACGCCCTATTGGACAGATGATACAACTAGAACATTAAAGTCACTTTTTGCTAAGATAGAAAGGTTGGAGTTGGAAGGGAATCCTATGTACAGAAGTCCTCAGAACCGCACGATAATAGAGGAGTTTTCAGGAAGCCAAATAATTTTATTCCCCCCGAATATGCAAAGGGAAAAGAGAAGAGACAAAGAAGACAGATTAGGGCTCCTTTTCATAACAATTTTGTGGCTGAGGAAGAATAAGGGGAAACAGATGATCCCGATCATGAAATTCATTGCTTTGGAGACACTCCTCTTTTCCCTCATCTCACTCAATCAAAATACGAGGAGTCTCTTATGGACTGCCAATTTGAATGATCTAAGCAAAGGGAGACAAGGCTAGTGGTAGTAGAAATTACAACACAGGAGTGCGATAAAAGGATGGCAACACCTGATATTCCTCATCAGTCCATAGGAGCAGAGAGACATGCTAATGAAGGAGCAAATGATCATAGAGGTAAGAAAGCTCCACCCCCTCATGTTGTCCATAATCATGTTCTCGAAATAAGAGAAATCCCTAAGTTTATATCTTCTTTTAATTTTGATCATGAGATTCAAAGGATCAGAATCCACAATGCCCCCTCCAGGCTGATTAAACATGGTGAATTTAAAAGGCGTTTCTCTGAGCTTTTACAATCTGAAGCCTCATCCTTTCCCTCAGACTCCATAAAAGAAACTCCAAGGCAGCAATGATTGTCCTAGGTCCGATGGTAGAGGACAGAGATGATTCAACTCCTCCCTTATACACATCCCTGAATATACATGAACTAAAAGTCTTTTGCATAACTTGTTGATGGATTCAGGGGCCTCACAACCTCATGCCCAAAACTATCATGGAAGAAATTGGGAATAGAAGTTGCAGAGCCTATCATGACCTTTGATGCCTTTTTGAATCCAGGGAGGGGATTCAGTGTCTTGGAGTAATCAAAGACTGGTTTGTGACCTTATTTCAATTGCCCATGAAAGAGTGTAGTCATGGATGTTGTAGTATCCTACATATTCCCAAGGATTCGGTATCTTCCATTATCAAGATCTTGGATAAAAGGTTTGGGAACCTTGCAGATGGACCTTCATTATGCTACTATCAGTGTTGAGGAGAGCATAGAAATACATGCAGGGGAAACTCAGGTGGCCTATATAGTAGGTGATAGAGCAGATCCCACCAACCACCCTATCTTTGCCATAGACACTTATTTAGGCTCCAGCTTACTGCGCTCACCCATGCCCCAGGCCGCCTCTGAGACTTAGAAAACAACCCTTGTTCCCTTGGTTCCTCCCATCACGGTCGGAAAATGTTTTTGATGGAGCCTTTTCCAGAAGGCATTTGGGTACGATGGATTTCGTGTAAGCAGCTCCGGGAAACCATATCTTTGTCACACAAATTAGAATTTGAAGCCACCAACAATGTGGCGAGTCTGAAAGCTCTTGTTAAGGACTAAAGAACATGAGGGAAATGGGAGTCAGGGGAGACAGCGTGTTGTTGATCTGAGAGTTGGTGGCCCAGCCAGTCTGAGAAAAACATCAAGCTTCATCCTGTTTCAGGATTCTGGAGGAATGAGGTATGGGACATGACAGACCCAGTTCTTCTTGGCATTATCTATTTCCTTCATTCCCGAGAGGAGAACACCTTAAGGAAGATTCCTTGGTGCATCACTTCCTTGTTTCAAAGTCACACTCAGCTAAACTTCGAGATATGATGTGGAGGTTCATCTAGAGACCCTCCATACACGACAGCGTCAAACATTGGAAAGGTGTTCGAGGATGATCTCTAGGTTAAGAGGTTCTTGGAGACTGTTGAAGAGTTTTCAGAAATGCACATAGACCAAGAACCTCTTGACCTCAAGATCATCCTAGAGGAAGAGCCCAATGGGGGTAATCTTCTAAATAAGATTGTGTAGAACATTGTATGCAACCTTGTAACCATATTCGGGGACTCATTCCCCATGAATGTGACTCAATAGTGTATGCAGCAAAGGAAAGGTCTCAGAGGAGGGCGCTGATACTATTCAGTGCAACATTGGGCCCGAGAGTGAGCCCAAGTTTGTAAAATTATCAAGTCGGCCCGAGGAGAGTCACGAGACCACATTGGACTCTTCTGAGGGATTTCTTGATGTGTTACTTTGGACCTCTAGAAGAATATGGAAACCTATGACATACGTCATCGAACATAAAATCCGTTAAAGGAAAGGCCAAAGCCTTTGGTGAAAATGCAGGCATATCAATCGTGTTCCTATCATGGAAAGTGAAGAAGTTGCCTGGCTCGGATCATTGTACCCTTTGAGAGATATTCAGTGGGTAGCTAATTTGAGGTGCGATAAGGAAAAGAATGGAAATTCGACTCTGTGAACCGGGGAACTGAGCAGTGGCCCGAAAAGATAACTACCCACAGCAAGATGGAATATATTGCAGTGTGAGAACTTCAGGATATCTATGATTGATGGTTTCTCTGATTACAATCAAGTCTCTACATTCTACACGAAGACGGGGAAAAGACAACATTCACCACTCATGGGGCACATTCATGTATGCCAAGATGCCATTTGGACTTATATGAATCGGAGGAGCAACCTTTCCGTGAGCCATGGACATAGCTTTTCGTTGAGGGAAAAGGACAAGTTTGAATTCATTTATCACGGATGACATCCTGATATCTTAAAATCCGATAGAGGCATCAGTCATCATCTCGAGAAAAGTTTTCTTGAAATCACGAGAAAGTTTGGCATTTGATTTGGACTGAAATCTCATTTTGCTATGGAGGAAGGAAAATTACTAGGCCATATAATTTCAAAAGATGCAGATTGATCCCGTGAGTTGAGCAATACAAGCCTTACCATCCAAGGTCTAGGAAGAGGTCAATCTTTCCGTGCAAAAATAATTTCTAAGAGTTTGCCCTAATTTTCTTTGAGGAAGTAAGTGATAACAACCGTAATAAAGAAAATGAAGTAAGATGGACCCCTCAATCACGACATTATTTTGAACAAATCAAAGCCACATTTGAAGCTCAGGTGCTTATCGGTCGACTATTCCAAATATTTCCTTATTTTCTCCTTTGCCTCTTTTGACACAATGGTAGGCTGTTTGATACAATTACAGGCCAATGATAGTGGATTAGAACAACCTATTGCTTACCAGTAGATCACTAAGAGATCGCAGTCAGTATGATATCATGGAGAAATAAGCCTACGCTCTGGTGAAAGCTCTCAAGGCTTTTAGAACCTACATTCTGCAATCAAGGGTCATAGCCTATGTCCCCTCGGATGCTGTCAAAGATAATCTTGTTCAGCCTGATATAGATAGGAGGAGGAGTAAATGGATAGCAAAATCCTGGAATTAAGACACACGGAAATAAGACCCTGCAGTGATCAAAGGAGAAACCTTGAGCTACGTGAGGCAAATTGCCAAGCTTTGGGGATAAGTCTCATCAATGAATGCTCAGATATTAAACAGGATCGGCTATCTGACATAGATCATCAAAGGGAGCCCCCATTGGCTTAATGTCCTTGGTATAAGGATGTCATATATTTTCTGCAAGGGTTGCGGCCTCCAGACGGCCTGTAGAGAAGCAAAGCAAGAGCTCTAAGCTCAAAGCAGTCGAATGTGCCCTGTTGATCAGATTATATTGGAAAGACCCTCTGGGAGTGATTTCGTCTGCCTTAGTCCACGGTAGAGAGATGATCATGGCGAATTCTATGGGTCTATGTGGAGGCATTTACACGAGAGCCACGACCACAAAATCCTCGAGGAATTAGAGATACTACTAAGCCTACCGTATTTACTGATAGAGTGAGGCACGCATCAAATGCCAAAAGTTTCGCGGAAAAGAAGCAGCTTCAGTCTCGCCATTAAAGCCAGGTGGTGGTTCGGGGCTGCTTTCAACTTGATGGGGCCTAGATTTTATTGGAGAAATTCACCCTCCCTCGATTAGGCATAGGTGGATCACATTTCTGATTTCTTTACCAAGTGGACAGGCTTCTTCCCACCCGAGTGCTTCCCACAAGGTAATCATGGATTCTTAGGACCTCATCACAAGATTTGGTACATCCAAATAAGATTGTCTGGAAAATATCTGGCGGCTTTGAGATTACGAGCCATTGGCAAGATTCTGTGAGCAATTTGGAATTAAACTGATTCACTACACCCCGTATTACCCACAAGGCAATGGTTTAGCGAGTCCTCCAACAAAAAGTTTAATAAGAATCATCAAAAGGTTGTTGGGAGACAATCAAAGGGCTTGGAACTCAAAGCAAATTAGCCCTATGGGCGTCAGTTATCTACAAAGGAGCTGCAGATGCGTCTTCTTTCCAATTAGTTTATGGAGCGAAGGCTGTTTTCCCTTCTCAGCTAGTCATCCCTGTAGCGAAATTCCTCGAGGACCATCGAGGGGAGGAGCCGATGCCATGATCGGGAGGATTCATCGGCTAGTAGGGTCCGGCGAGGGCTAGAGGCGGACGATAGATGGATTCGGGACCATCATCAGAAGATCAAGCAGGTTTTCGCCAGGAAGGCCAAGAAGGAGCATTTCGAGGTAGGAGACCTGGTACTGAAATAGGATGCTCCTAAACAAGGCCAAGGGCAAACCACGATAGATTTGAAGCCCTTTGGATTGGGCCTTTGAGAATCTCCAAGGCTTTCTTGAACAACACACACAGGTTGCTAGATTTGGAAGGTGAAGAAATGTTGAGCGGCCCAGTAAATGGGCATTACCTAAAAAAATGTTTTGCCAGGTCTCGATGACTCTTCTGTATTGTAAATATTGTCCTTTTTGTTTCTCTGTTCGTTTTATATTATTTATTTTTCGCATTTAATAATGACTCCATGGCCCAACAAAAGGTGGTAGGCTGGAAGAGGAGTTCTTAGAGCATCGCCGAGGATGACTCTATCCCCCATGGAGCACGATGTTAATGCTCAATTCTAGTCATGGGTTAGAAGCTTCCATTACGCTAATTAAGCACAAATGCTCAAAGCGCAGCTTCCGGAGGATTTCTGTTTTGTCTTTCCAAATGGCGGGTCCAAGCCAGTGGAGCCCAAGAAGTTTGATATTGGCGACCGAGATCCATCCACGAAGCGGATCAACGGTCATCGGGATCTCTGGGTTGTCAATTCACCCAACATTATAGCGGTAAAGGGGTCCTTTCTATTGGAGGATAATTGCGGCCGTCCGATTCGAGTAGCGTGTTGCAAGGGCCATCTCGGCGTTTACGCTCATCGTGGCTTCAACACACACAAAGAGGCTGACTTTATGATTTAAGCGGGAGCCTTGAAGTCAGAAACATCAGGCGTCGGGCCTGAAATCTTGAGAAAGGATCGGGGCCGCCGGAGAACCGCGTGGCGATGGATCTGTGATGGGGATCGGGGATCATGCGTCCTTTTCCGTGTTATGACATACACCATTCTCTTCATTATTGGGTTCCTCCCATCGCTCGTATGCTTCAACAACCATGGATCCGACTGCTTGTATCTACCCCATCGTTTTTCTTTTTGCGAATCCTTTGCTCATTCACCACTCCACGTCAACTCGTCGGTCCTACCATGATCCCTCAAAGCAAGATTCAAATGGTAGAACATGAAGGTTCATGTCACCGTAGCTCACAATTAGGCCGGAGGCCTTCAGGTCCAATGAAACAGTTATTGCAGTAGCTGAGGGTAGTTGGATGTCGTTTCCTCCATAAATGGAAGCCGAGGAATGAATCTTGGTCCGGTCAGAATTTTGGAGGTGAGGCCTCACGGAATTTCTGATTGCGTCGAGTGGAAGCTCCGCGAGCGATCGAGATTGCATGCGTAGTAAATGTGAAGATGTAATGTATTCAATGCAATGTCTCGATTTAGATTCCAGTGTTTGGTTCTAAGTATATGTGGGCATTTGGCCACTTTTGGAAGCATCGATGGTTATTGAGCTCCCTGGTTGTAAAATTTTAATAAAGCATTGTTGTTGCAGTTTATGTATGAGCTTTGGGACTTCTTTCCTTATGAATGCGAGTTTCTATCATATCTTTGTTTACAACGTATTAGAGCAACCTTCGGAATTGGAGGATCCAGTTGGGTTGTAACTATTATAGGATGATGTTGTAATGGATCGCTTTAATGGATTCACGGGCCTCTATCCCGATTACTGTAATTCTCTTAGCGTGAATGACTTGGAATTGGAGGATCGGTCAAGTCCTCTTCGACTTCTTGAAATGAACCCGGGGAGGATCCTGTTTTCTGAGTTTTTTCCTCTGCAAACTGTTGCTAGCTTGATGCCCAGAGTTGTTTCTCCACTTTCTCCTAAGTCTTCCACTGTTCATGCTAAAATCAACCCTTTGGATGAAGTTAGAGTTCCAGACCTCCTCGTCATATGAACGGACTCGGTCCACGAGTTAAGAGTGATACCTCTGAAACCCGTTATCTCCATTTGATCGCATGCCAAACAAAGCGGAAGTGACGCATAAAGCTGATGAAGTTGGGCTCTGCTCTTGCAAACAATCCAGGAGTGACTTCTACTTCGCAGAGAAGGTAGCCTTCCAAACATTTGTTCACTATCGGTTTTCCATCAGATTGAGGATGATAGGATGAGCTATGAGCCAATTGAGAGTACTGCCCAAACAAGAAATAATTCATCCAAAAATGTCTAGTGAAGATGGGGATCGCTGTCGCACAATCTTTAGGGCTGCCATGTAGCTTTAATTTGTCTCTATGAATGTGGTGGCAATTGTAATAGCTTTTAAGGGATGAGAGAGATACAAAAGTGTGTGTACTTAGTGGAGTCTATCAGCAATCCACCATGATGACACTCTTTCCTTTAAAATTTGGTAACCCTGTGAAGGTTAAAATCCACATGGAAACCTCCTCCCGGCTTGACTTGGGATAGATAATGGTTGTAAAAGACACGGGGTCTTAATTGTTTCCACCTTATTTTGTTGGCAAACCAAACATTCTTCTGCAAACCTTTGGTTATTAGTTTTAAGACCATCCCAAAAATCCTTCTTGACTCTATGGTAGGTTTTAAAAATCCCAAGTGCCCTCCCTCTTGGAGAGGTGTGTAATTCAATAGTACCTTTTGTTTGAGTTAGGAGTTCTTACATAAATATAAGCGATCTTTACATGCCATAGTGAATCATTTTCCGTATAAATGTATCTGATTCACTGGAATCACATGTTGCAACTTTTGAATGAGAGTTCACACTTTTTTGGCATTCTTCCATTCATCCCTTTCTTCTATTATCAATCGGGTTGGATGATCGAGATAACCGAAGAAAGACCTCAACATATTCATCCTTTCTTGAGAGTGCATGCCTTACAGCATTTTGCTTCCCCTTTTATAGGCGATTTCAAATCATAATCCAATATCTTGGTTACCCATTTTGTTTGTTCTTAGAAGATAGTCTTTGTTCCAAGAAGTATTTAAGACTATCATGATCTGTTTTGACCTTGAAGTTCCTACCTATTAGGTAAGGGATGCCATTTCTTCAATGCATGTAGTATTGCCATCATTCCTTCTCATAAATGGGTTTTATTAAGTCCTTTCCCTTAGTGGTCGACTTTCAAAAGCCGGGTGTTACACATCAAAATCCACTCAAACTGGATAAATTAATAGCATTTTCCTCTCAATTGTCGTAAGTTTCGCATGTTCCTTACAACTTTCCCAAGTGTCTTAAGTTGGTTACAAGTGTCGCAATTTTTTTTGAATCATACTACCATGATGATGTACAGGATGCACTTAAAACATCTTATGTACTTGGTTTGAAGAAGGAGAATTGGTTCATTGGAGTCAAACATCTCTTAACACGTAAGAGACTTCCAATCAAGGGTTTTGAGGGTGATGAAGTTCCTACCTATTAGGTAAGGATGCCATTTCTTCAATGCATGTAGTATTGCCATCATTTCCTTCTCATAAATGGGTTTGTGTAAGTCCTTTCCCTTGAGTGGTCGACTTTCAAAAGCCAGGTGTTACACATCAAAATCACTCAACTGGATAAGTGTCGCATTTTCCTCTCAATTGTCGTAAGTGTCGCAACTTCCTTACAACTTTCACAAGTGTTGCAAGTTGGTTACGAGTGTCGCAAACGTTGTTGAATCATACTACCATGATGATGACACTAAGGATGCACTTAAAACATCTTATGTACTTGGTTTGAAGAAGGAGAATTGGTTCACTGGAGTCAAACATCTCTTAACACCTGAAAAGGGCTTCCAATCAAGGGTTTTGAGGGTGAACACTCCCTTGAAACAGCCTTAGGAGCGCTGGCGCTCCCCTATAAGGCCTCAGGAAGCGTTATAACACTCCCTTACCCCTCTGCAGGAGCGCTGCCCACTTTTGAAGCGCTGGCGCTCCCCTTAAGCCTCTCTGGGAGCGTTCTAGCACTTTGATGCCCCTTTTGAAGGAGCGCTCCCTAATCTGGGTTAGTTGTTAGCCCGGTGAGGAGAATAAGGAAACAATCTTTCGAGATTAGGAGGCAGTTGTACTCGAATTCTTAGTTTCATCAACAGATCCTTGATCTAAGGAGGAGGTTCCCAACTTGTTCTAAACATAACTCAAGAGGTTAAGCTCCTCCCAACCTATATAAGAAAGCTCTATGATGGTGGAAAGGGAGGAAGGAATTGCTAGCATGAAACCTATGATCTCATAGGAAACACACAGTCAGCCAAAGGAGAAGTGGTCAGTGAAGCTACTAGCAACTAGGTTGTGGATCTTTCGAGCAAGGGTTAGACGAAGAGGACTTGACGAAGCTGTCGCATTCGCATCTATGATTGTAAGCACTGTTGTCGTTATTCTCATCAATATGACACGCTTGGCATGTTTCTTTCTAGTTTGTGTATGATGTTACATGAACTTATCATTAATTGGTAGATCTGTTTTCAAGCTAATATCAATAGAGTATGAAGTGGTCGTATCTTGTTTGTGTGCAGAACTCAACGAGGAACAAAGGATTGGAGCGCAACTCGGAGCGTGCAGGGACAAACGTCGATTAAGAGGTACTTCAGTTATCCTTCCTTCTCATGTATTAGTTTATATAGATTCGAAAGGAAGTCAGTGTCCACGTTAAGCATTTTTCTGTCTAGGGTTAAGGTCAAGCTCTAGAGGTGATCTACCTGTCTGCAGGGAGATTTTTCTACAACAGAAACTGGCGACTCCACTGGGGAGATAGCCTCAAATCGAAACCTCTTGTTTTCGATTCCTCCTCATTTGACCTAGTTCTGTCCCTTGATTGTTTCAGACCTGGTTCACTCCTCTTTTGATTGGTTTCATGAGCTGATTGGATCCCTACCCTATCACACTCAGCATAATTGTTGGAATTGGATTCCAATTTTTTGATTTTTTTGACAATTTTTGGAGTTTTAGACCCTGGCGCCCCTGTCCTAGTGCTAACAGAGCACCAACGCTCCTAATCGCTTTGCACAGAGTGCTATAACGCTCCTTTCCCTTGGCAACAGAGCGCTAGCCTCTGTTTGGCCCAATAACCCTCCAAAACTTCCTTTGTCGGTGTTTGCCTCTGTGTCTCTTTTGCTGAGTGATCTAGTGAGTCAATTTTTCTTCCTTTTCAACCTTGACATCTGCCTTTTTGAAGAATAAACACCTTGTTAATTGGATCTTGTAGCCGTCTTCACCATTTTCATTGAGTTTTTCCTGTTGAGTGAAGTTTGAAAACTATGCATTGTTCTTCTCTCCTCATCAGCTGAGTAAAAAACCTTGGTGAAGGTCATCAAAGGCCTACAAACCTCTTTATATTGATTTGAGTCAAGGTCATTGTTCTTCAACTTTTACTTTGGGTGTGAATTTTGTTTTCTCTTTGATTGTTTCTTTTTTTTTCGCTTTGTCGTTTTGATTACAATGAGAGGGTGCATTGTTTGTATGACTTTAGGTTGTGCTAGTTTGATTTTCATTCATATAAAGACAATTAGCGAGACAAGCATTGTGTTGAATTGACATTTAACTCATATACAAACAATGAAAAAGCATGTTTGATTGTGCATATTAGAAGGCATTTTAAAGAGTTTTTTCATTACATCAGGATTTGATTGAGAAAAATAATCGTTTGAGGACACTCCGTAGTTGCGCTTGTTAGTGAAAATAACTCTCTCTCTCCCTTAGATAGATGTTCATCGAAAGGAAATGACTGCTTATCATGTTCGATACATTCTTTGGGTCTGAGTCATGATTCCATTGGTTTCACATCCATACACCCCTTTTGCGTAAAGAACATCTATAAAATCAACGCTAATTGAAAATTATCTAGAAATTTTTCTTTGCTAGGATCCTCCACCAACAGTAGAATAGGTGTAGTACCTTGGATTAGGCTGTGAGCATAACTCTCCAAAGTTTCTAAAACAAACAGTAGCATCCTGAGTTAGGGAGAGTCAAATCCAGTTATCGTATAAGTCTGCCTGGGATCCCCCTCTCACACAGGGGTTACGCACGAGGTCACATTCGGGTAAGCTATGGGGACTAACCCTCCGTGGTTTAACTGATTGTGGTGGTTGGATCATATTATGGAGGTCACTTTGAGGTAAATCCACAATTACTGCGTGGAAGCCTTCTAGTTGATTTCAGGCTTGATACCCTGCCTGTACGTTCCGATCGGACTGTCGACTGTTCTCGCCCAGGGGCTGACTGCGATTTGGTAACCTTAGTAGCCATAATATTTAGGGTCTTACACAAGGTGACGGTGACGAGAAGTCTCACTGTACCTGGAACAGACATTGGTCAAACTCACTCGGGCTCCTTAGAGGGTAAATCCACAATTACTGCGTGGAAGCTTGCACC
>SNQJ01S0185490.1:15173-33897 GCA_010110895.2 Picea sitchensis | reverse complement strand
CTAGGTTTGGGGTACTTCCCAGGTGAAGAACAATCTAGGTTATGAAAATGTATGAGATGGTATAGGGAATGTTTAGGCAAGGGGTGCAATGATAACAAGGAAATGTAGGTCTTACCTGTGGGTGCCTCTGTAGAGGGTGAGTTGCACCTTGTCATGGATGCCATTGTTTCCTAGCCCATTCAATGCCTTTTACTCTTTGTCTCATTTCTTTTTCTTTTCAAGAGAATAGTTGGAGGACACTGTCCTGGCGTGGTGACTAGTGGTGACATCGTTAACCACAATAATTTCATGGAAATGAGAAGGATGGATCGTGATGAGACCCCCTTTCTCTTGGCTATGCCATTAAGAGATACTACCCTAGCTAGGTGACTAGATGGATGGATGTGTCATACCGCTACATGCCCATGGACCTAATAGGTCGGCTCACGATGAGACCCAATATCCACCAACTAGGTCTTGAGTTTTATTTTATTTACGAGTCCCCTTTTATTGCGTTCTAGGGAATCGCTGGGTGAAGCATCTCAAGGTTTCATCTTGGATTTTAACTTTTGTAAGCTACTTTTACCCTCTGGGCCTTTAGCCCCTTCTTCCCACAAGGAAAGGTACAACCCTTACTAGCTTGGAAAACCCAATGCCCGAACCAATGTAGGGGAATGATGGGAGGGATAATGATGAAAAGTGGTAAGTATCGAAGGAATGGACAATGACCTTTCATAGACCCACCCAGTGGCAACTCATCCCTAAGGAAACCAACTTACTAGGGCACTCTGTCATCCCCCCCAGGTATGGACAAGTTAAAGAGCATAATTTCCAAGAAAACATCATGAAACAAAAGAGAATTCAATGCACGTATTCAAATGTTTTGAGAATCAGAGTGACACATACCATGATACCCAGACTCATTACCTCATGGAGCAAGACCCACCACTACTTCAAAACTAGGCCGATGGGATGGATGTTGTTGTTGCTAACAGATATGAGGTGCTGAAGAAAATTTGGGCCCTCCAGGGCCAAACTCAAGTCATATGGATCTCGGTACTCCATGTCTAGGACCTTTGGGCCTCGAGACATAATCTCGTTAGTTATTTATAGGATAGGGGATAACATTTGGCTCCAACTCGGGGACATGTTCTCACCGTAGAGCGCATGAGAACCTCAACATCTCTGGAATGACCCGTGATCTTCTAGATCCCAACATAAGCAATTAGTAATATTTTGTGGTGGTGATATCACCCCTGGCTCATATATGATATAATAAAATAAAGTAATCATATGTCCAAATGGAAATGAAATTACAACTACTCTAGCATGATGTTCATATGGTATATACAATGAATACAAATTCCTACCTACTTACCTGCACTTACCTGTGAAGTCAATTCTTTGCCCCTTGATGGGGTTTGAGGAGGTGTCCACTAACCAGTAATGGATGTCTTCTTCCTTCTAACATGGATAGATAGTAAGCATCATTGACTAACTTCATTCCAACTCTGAAAGGTCCAAGCCAAAACTGTCCATTCCCTTTGACATTAGTAGGCTCTCCCTTTTTTGTATCCCACATCCAGACCATATCTCCCTCTTGCTAATCCTTTCTTTTGAATTTGGTTGTTTCTTGTATAACCCTAGTATATTGTTTTGAGGGAGGAGGGTGGGATTCTGCTATGAAGACTTCCTGTTGGGTTGGTCTGATCAATATTTCATCCTCTCCTTTCTTTAATATCTTGACAGTCCCAACTTCTTTGTCCTTGTATTTGTCTAGGAGTTGTTTGTATTCTTCCTTCTTTGTCCATTGTATTTGATCAAAGTCTTTCTCTGAAGCGAAAGGAAAACCAACAGGGGAAAATACAGGAAGACTTTCCTTGATTGGCTCATGTGTCTCGCTAGTTCTAACATCATCATCAATTTCCTGCACATGGACCTTGGCCATCGACACACTTGGGAGGCGGCTTATTGGTCCGTTATTCATAGGCACATTAATGTAAGTTAGATCCATCTCTAAGGTGACTCCCAACATTGCAACAAACTTCCTGGACAACAACATTCCCCATACATCTGGACATCCACTACCACAATATCCATGTGGATCACTCTCTCGGGGTATCTTCCAAGGTATACTTCAACATTCTCAACTACCCCATGAGTGGGTATGGACCTGGATTCAAAGCTGCACACATTCCTGTAAGGCCGTGTGGCCTTTAGGCCTAATTTCTCCATGACATTCAAATACATCATGTTATCACCTGCTCCTGAATCAAACATACAATTGTTAAGGCATTTGTTATTAATCAACAAAGTCATGAAGAAAGTCGGGTATCCATCATATTGAACCCTAAAGTGATCTTCTTGTAACATGATGGGAGGGTCCATTGGCTCATCTGAAACTTTGAAAAAACATTCAAACCTTTCTTTTATAGATGGGACCTTGATGACTTCCCTTAAAGGAATGGTCACATTCATCTTTGCCAATGCACCTTCAAAGTCGAAGTTCAAATCCACCTTATTGGTTTTGGGAGGATTTTTAGGAAGAAGTATGTTCATAGGTGGAGGTCTTGTTTGTGAAATTATAGGCCCAGTAGAGAGAGGTTGGTTCATTCATTTTTTCCTAGTGTACACTTGGAATTCTCGCTTCTTCAAATTTTCTCTCGACTCTTGGTAAAGGTTGTTTATCACCTCCATCCTAACCTTCCATTATGCCTTCTTGATGTTCTTCAAGTGTGACATTAAGGCAATATTGAGGACCTTCAATGGTATGATTAACAACGCTCACTTGGTCATGTTCACCATTGTTGAGAGGACACTCATGCTCCCAATGTGAGTCACTGCATTGCAAGCACCAAGGGTTTTCATCTACTATGTTTGTGGGAGCTAAAGTATTAGGAACCTCTTGATCATTTTGTGATGTAAAAACTTGATTCCCTTTCTGAAATTTCCCTTTGTAAGTAACCCTAGGAGCTTGTTGCTGAGCTCTTTTCAGGTTGACAATTATATTCATCATTATTTCTTGGGTTTTTACCATGCCATCTATAGTCAATTGTAGCTTGTCCAATCTAGCGCTAATATCTGAGGTAGGTTCAACATTATGGATTATCTTAGGTTTAGCATCCACTTTGATTCTTGGGGCAGAGAAAGGCTCGACTCTAGATGATGATAGGTTGTCTTCAATCCTCACAACTACCTCTTGGGATTCTTGGATTGTTTTTGGGGCTTCATCTCTGAGGAGATACCCCAATTGTCCTGTAAAGGATTTGGTGTAAAGAAAGAGAAGGAAACTATCTAAAGGATGATGGCTCACTGGGATCTTTTGCATTAAATTTTCAAATTTATCATGAAATTATCTAACAATTTCATTCTCTTGTTTTGTGAGGTTATTCAGCCTTATCAACAACATGTTGGGGTCTTCCTTGACACTCCATCGCTTGAGGAATATTTCCTCCAATTTATCCATGGTTTTAATACTAGCATCAAGGAGACCATTGTACCATCGTCTAGCGCCATCATGGAGGGTAGTAGAGAAAAATTTCATAGCTAAATCCTCAACATCATCACTGATCGGATGAAGCTGAAAGAAGGCCCATAAATTACTCATATGATCCTCAACACTGACTACATCATTACCAGTGAATTTAGGCAACCATTTCTCATACTTAGGGGGAATTTTCCTAGGGTATCCCGGTATGCTTGTCATGTCTAACGGTTTGAAGAGCTTGGATGACCATTGCTTCTATATATTAGCTTGGTTTGGATTAACAATATGAGTTCCTGCGCTAGGCATTGTGTTTAAAGGAAGATTGCCTCCAAATAATGATTTTACTATAGGAGAGTTTCGGGGAGGTTTTCTTCTAAAGGACTTGGGAGGGTTGGTATACCTCCCTGATCTTTGTGGAGTCGTCATATAATTTTCTTGAAATTTTCAAAGGGATGAGGGGATCACCCTCAGTGGATTCGCCAGGTAAGCTTTGTAAGATAAAGGATTTTGAGGAAAGGCTTACTAAAAAGTATTGTCTTTGAGGAGAATTGACTCAGTGTTCCCCGACAATGGTGCCGAAATGTTATCATGTAATTTGTACTTTCCCAAAGCCAAAGGCAAGTGAACACTAAATTGACGTAACAAGGAGGATGTCTTATCACTGTCACCTTAATAAGACACCTCTTTCTATTTAGGAGTGGTACCCCAGGGGAGACGTCCCCAGTGACCTAGGGGTTTGAGAAGGCTAAGGAAAAAGTATCAGGAAAGTCCCACCCCTCTCACAGGTCACTCTAATAAAAAGTTCCAAAGGTTTTAATGAGATGAAGCAAGACAATATTTAAGTGTACCTGCCCAGAATAAGACAACAAGAAAAGATGCTATTTGTAAGTGCCATATGATGTTAGTGCTTCATAAAACCATAGACTTTGAGAAAAAGAGAAAGCTGGTATAAAAGCTGAAGCAACAGAAGTATTTATAATAACAATATATATTTAGCAATATCTACACAATTATGCCTCAAAAATACTTCAAAAATGACAAGAAATGATAGTATAAACTTGACAAAATGATAATAATTGTTAGAAGCAATGATAGCAATGTGTAATCAGCTTTAAATCTTGCTTTCAAGATGAATTTTCTGCTATTATAGATGGTTGTAGCAATATTTTGCAACAACAACAAATCAGTTAGTAGGTTAGTCTAATCTAATGTTAGAAATAATTAGTAAAAGTCTTAAGGTAGATGGTTTAAGAGTTGTTTTAGTCAATCAATCACTTGTAAGGTATGAACTAGTGCCTTTTAGGGTAAATGAAGTCAAAGTTGCAGTGGAAATTCTTAGAGGGAAAAAAAATGATAATAGATGAGCTAAAGGAAAGGGAAGATGGTTGAGGTGTTAGTAACATAAGGCCTCAATATCTAAAACCCTAGAAGGAAAAGATGCTAGGAAGTAGGAAACCCTAGGCCCTAGCGATTTCCTTCTTCTTTAGATCAAAATTGAAATAAATGTATGAAGCTTAATGAAGCAATGATACTAGAGTGCTACAAAGGCAGGGCTCAAGTATATCCTTCAAGGGAGGTGTTCTCTAGCAAAATCAAGTAGGTGAAGAGCTATAAAGAAAAGGACAATAACATGTGCTTTTCTCCTAGGGTTTCACACTAGCAATTTCATAATCTTAGAAATGAACAAGTAAATGCACCATAACCATTCAAAATAAAGAAGGATTGTAGATTTCTACTTAATTTATCAAGAATAATCTAGCCACAAACCCTAGTTGAAGACTTTCCACCATGAAAATGCAAAAATACACCAAAGATAGCCCCCTCCAAGAGTTGTGTACGACTTAATTTCAGCCAATAAGCCTTAAAAGAAGCCAAATTTCAGACCTCACACTTGTGCGACTGAAAGATGATGAAAACATGAAAGTCTTAACTCTCTATTTATACAATATGAATGACCTTTAATTACATTTTAGGTAAAAAAAGGTCGACATGGCTAGTTTACATAAAAAATCCAGTTTTACATAAAATTAACAATTAAAAACCCTAATTTTTTCTTTAGGGATGATGTCATGCCCCTCCTAGGGTGACGTTAGGCCCCTTCATGGAACTCTAGGCCTCAAAAGGCCTCAGAAGCTGCCACACATGCCAACCAAGCCATCCTCATGCCAAAACCCTAACTGGATGACGTCAAGGCTCAATATGATGACGTCAGGGGCCTTCAAGGGCCATCTCCATGGTGGAAGGGCAAGACCCCCCAGGTCTATGCCTACCAAAGTGTCTCTGATGGAATGTCCTTCTTTTTCTCTGGTTCAAGCCTCTGGTGTCCCTCTGCCCCTAACTGGGGTCACAACATCCATCTGGTGGGATTTTATCCCCATGGAGGTACGAACTAATCATCTCCACATATGTACCTATATTTCGGGCATGGTCCTGCAGCAAAAACAAGTACACCCTCCATAGGCTCATAAGTCACAAGGATCATAGCAATGTCAATCACATCTAATAATCAAGTTACCCAAACATGTGCATCAAACCCCCCTTTACCCAGACAAATGCTCAAATATGTTAATGCAGTTTAACAAGACAGGTTTGGAGAGGGTCCAAGGATGTCCTATTGGGCTAATCATCCTTAGGTTTGGGGTGTTTCCTAGGTGAATACCAATATAGGTCATGTAGATGTATCAGATGGTGTATGGAATGTTCATGTAAGGGGTGCAGTGATAACATGGAAATGTAGGTCTTACCTGTGGGTGCCTCTATAGAGGGTGAGACGCACCTTGTCATGGATGCCATTGTTTCCTAGCCCATTCAATTTCTTTTACTCTTTGTCTTATTGATTTTTATTTTCAAGAGAATACTTGGAGGACACTATCCTGGCATGGTGACCAATGGTGACAACGTTACCCACAAGCATTTCACGGAAATGAGGATGTTGGCTCGTGATGAGACCCCCTTTCTATTGGAAATGCCACCAAGAGACACTACCCTAGATAGGTGACCAGATGGATGCAATGTCATACCACTACATGCCCATGGACCTAATAGGCCGACTCGTGATGAGACCCCCTATCCACCAACTAGGTATTGAGTTTTATTTTATTTGCGGGTCCCCTTTTCTTGCTGAGAAGCCTTTTATTTCTTTCTCAGGAATCCCTGGGTGAAACATCTCAAGGTTTCATCTTAGCTTTTAACTTTTTCTAGATGCTTTTACCCTCTGGGCCTTTAGCCCCTTCTTCCCATAAGGAAAGGTACAACCCTTACTAGCTTGACAAACCAATACCCTAACCAATGTAGGGGAATGATGGGAGGGATAATGATGAAAAGTGGTAAGTATGGAAGGAATGGATGATGAAATTTCATAGACCCACCCAATGGAAACTCATCCCTAAGGGAACCAACTTACTAGGGCACTCTGACATCCCCCCTAGGTATGGACAAGTTAAAGAGCATAATTTCCAAGAAAACGTCATGAAATAAAAGAGAATTCAATTCACATATTCAAATGTTTTTAGAATCAGAGTGACACATACCATGATACCCAAACTCATTACCTCATGGAACAAGACCCACTGCTACTTCAGAACTAGGCCGATGGGATGGATGATGCTGATGCTGACAGATAGGAGACGCTAAAGAAAATATGGGCCCTCCAAGTCCAAGCTCAAGTCATATGGATCTATGCACTCCATGTCTAGAACCTGTGGGCCTCAAGACATAATATCCTTAGTTATCCTTAGGATAGGGGATAACAGGCTGCACAAAATTATGGAAAGTGCAAATGCAAAGGTGGATGATCTAACATCAAGAAGAATCAAATCTCAAGACAATTCACAAGTTGATGAAAGAATAAGAGATGATGATGAAGAAGAAGAAACTAAAGAAATATAAGAATAAGAATCACAAAGTGAAGAAGAAAATGAAGAGGAAGCATCACCAAGACAAGAGTCAAAAGCACCATTAAGAAGAGTACAAAGAGATAATCCTGAAAGTCAAATCATAGGAAAAAAAAGTGTTGGAGTTGAAACAAGAATATGGCTAACATATGAATCAAAAGAAGCAATTCTCTCCCTAACAGAACCCAAAACATTTGCAAAAGCTAGCAAAGATGAAGATTGGATTAAAGCCATGAATGAATAGTTTGATCAAATAGAGAAGAATTAGACCTTAGAACTTGTCCCAAGACCAAAAGACAAAAATGTTGTAGGGACTAAGTGGGTTTAAAAAAATAAAGTTAATGAAGATGGTCAAATTACAAGGAATAAAGCAAGATTAGTTTGAAAAGGATATGCACAAGTAGAAGGTATTGACTTTGAGGAAACATTTTCCCTAGTGGACAGATTAGAAGCTATCAAAATGTTTTTGACATTTGCATGTTTTAAAAACTTCAAAATATATCAAATGGATGTCAAATCAACATTCTTAAATGGAAATCTAGAGGAAGAATTTTATATAGAACAACCTGAAGGATTTATATTATCAAAAAATAAAGACTTTGTATGCAAATTAAAGAAAGCATTGTATGGTCTCAAACAAGCTCCCTGGGCATGGTTTTCAAGACTTGATAATCATCTACATCAACAAGGATACAAAAGAGGAGCTATTGATAACAATATTTACATTAAAATTGAAAATCAGAGTATGATTATTGTTGTAGTATTTGTGGGTGATATAATCTTTGGAAGTAATCTAAATCCTCTAAGCAAGCAATTTGCTACAGAAATGAAAAAAAAAATCGAGATGTCAATGCTTGGTGAACTGACATTCTTTCTAGGATTACAAGTTTCACAATCAAACAAAGGCATATTCATATCTCAGACCAAATACATTAAAGAAATGTTGAAGAAATTTCAAATGGAATATTGTAAACCTATGAGCACTCCTATGATTATATGATGCAAACTAAGCAAAGATGATGAATCACTAGAAGTAGAACAAACCATGTATAGATCAATTATTGGTAGCCTATTATATGCAACAGGAACAAGACCATCCATTATGCAAGTTGTAGGATTAATGGCCCATATTTCAATATGCACCTAAAGAGACACATATGAAGGGAGTTAAAATGATTTTTAGATATCTCAAAGGCACCTTGTGTTTTGGATTATGGTATCCAAAAACATAAGACTTCACATTAATTGCATATACTGATGCAGACTATCCTGGAAGTGTGGATGACAAAAAGAGCACTAGTGGAGGTGCACTTTTCCTAGGAAAATGTCTTGTGTCATGGCTAAGTAAAACACAACCCTCCATATCACTATCTATAGCAGAAGCTGAATATATTGTTAATGCCTCATGTTGCACTCAATTAATTTGTATGAAACAAACTCTAGAAGACTTACAAGTAAAATATGATCATCCAATTCTTCTTAACTGTGAAAATACCAGTGCCATAAACCTTTCTAAGAATTATGTCATGCACTAAAAAACCAAGCATATCCCAATCAAATTTCATTTTTTAAAGGAACGGGTATCTCAAAAAGTTGTTAAAGTGGAATATGTAGATACTAAAGAACAAATTGTAGATATATTCACAAAACCTTTACCTAGGAGTACTTTTAAATACCTTAGACATAAATTGGGGGTAATATCCATATCTAATTAAATTGCACAAGCTTCATCCGAAAAAAAGAATGCATGGACATGGGGAGTATAACCTCAGGGGGAGCAAAGAAATATCCATTTTTCCATTGTTGTCAAAGGGGGAGAATAAACAATAAAAACTCAATTAAAATAAAGTGTTTTTACTTTGTTGCCATCAATGCCAAAGGGGGAGAATGTTGGACATGATGTTATGGTGTTGGCATTGATGTCAAAGAGGGTATATGATGTTGGTATTGGCATTGATGAAAAGATGATCAATATGGTCACCATTATTTTCATTGAGATAGATTAACGCCTAAAATAGTGTCGAAATTTAGTGTATTTTACTCCATGAATCAAACACCTTTTTTGGCGCAAAACTGGGCACAATATGGAATTTTTATAATTGCGCCAGATTTAGCACCAGGATTAGCGCCAGAAAAATAACGCCAGGATTAGTGCCAAGTTTAGCACCAAGAATAGCATGAGAATTAATGCTAGGTTTAGTGCCAAGTGTTTCTTCCATTTTTGTTTCTGATATGCCTTCCAATTTTGCGTCTGGTTTGGCTTCCTGTTTTACGTCATTTTTATTTTGATATGTCTTCAAATTTTTCTTCCAGTTTGGTGCCAGGAATAGCACCAGGTTTAGTGCCAGGTGTTGCTTCCAGTTTTTCTTCTCATATGCCTTCCAATTTTGCTTCCATTTTGGCTTCTGGTTTGGCTTCCAGTTTTGCTTCTGATATGACTTCCAATTTTGCTTCTAGTTTGGCTTCCAGTTTTACAACTAGTTTTTCTTCTAGTTTTGCTTCCTGTTTTTCTTCTGGTTTGGGTTCTAGTTTTGCTTCTGGTGTGGCTTCTAATTTTGCTTCCATTGTTGCCTCCTTTCTTGCTTCCAAAAATGCTTCTTGTTTTGCTTACAATGATTAATTTAATATGTTTTATTTCAATTTAATTAGTTAAATATATCACGTCTCTTAAATAACTTATATGATGATACAGTAAGTCATATAATTGCATTTGAAATATTTTATAGGATAACATTTATAAAGAATTTTTTAGGGAAACAAACATCCATACAAATTAACAACATCATTATATTTATTAAATCTCCATCAAAATAGAATCTACAACATCCAACATATATAAAATAAAAAGATCATTATTATAAAATGATCTTCTTCTATAATTAAAACAAGCGAGTAAAATATCTATAATTTAAGTGAATTTGACAACATCCATCATGAGTAGTAAATCAAAACCATCATACATAATAAACATGCATCCACAAATCATCAACCACTTTCAATATATAAAAATTGACGAGTCAATATTGATAAGATCATCATCATATATAACTAAAACAAGTGAAAGCCAAATATATATGCGAGTAGATCAATATCATCTGAAAATGATACATGTCCAACAATCAACATAAGTCAAAATGATACATCATGTACAAATGATATAAATAAAAATGATAAATTATGTAAGACAAAATGATACAAGTCAATATGATACGTCATGTCCAAATGATATATGTCGACATGAAACATGTCAAAATGATACAACTCAATAATATGGTACTGGAGGCCGTGAAAATGATACATATGATAATAACCATGAAAAGATGCATTATGACAATATATAAAAAATGATCCATGATGCAATCTATATGATGATGAATGTCACTGGATGCTACCAGCAACTACCTCAACATCATCATCACCATCGTGATCATGATCATGATCATCGTCATCTACATCGTTGTCATCTATATCCGTGTCATCATGAACATCATCTGCCATCTCAACATTAGACCCAACATCATGATCTGGATCTATTTCTTGAGGATCATCTGGATCTATTTCTTGAGGATCATCTGGATCTTCTGGAAGATCCTTGTTCTACAGAAACAAACATTTAGAATGAAAAGTTATTATTTATTTCATGTAATAATTAATTTCTCTGTTATATATATAATATCAAAACATATGAAATGAAACGATAATCATATTACATCATACCAAAGTACACATACAATAATAAAATATCAAATAAGTTACAACTAAGATGTCATTCCAATGATGTAAAACATTCAACAATTCTAATAAACATTAGTAAAGATCATAAAAAATGTTATGCCTAGTCTTGCCTTGCCTTGCCTTGATATGCCATTCCTTGCATTGACATGCATTGCCTTGACATGACATGCCTTGCCTTGACATGACATGCCTTGCCTTTCCTTGACATACCATGCCTTGACATGTCATGCCTTTCCTTGACATGTCTTGCCTTTCCTTGACATGCCATACCTTGCCTTAATAATCCTTGTCTTGCCTTGCCATACCTTGCCTTGAAATTCCATGCCTTGCCTTGACATACGATACCTTGACTTGACATTCCTTGCCTTGCCTTGCCTTGCCATGCCTTTCCCTGACATGCCTTGCCTTGAATTGACATGTATTTCCTTGACAGACCTTGGCTTGCATTGACATGTCTTTCCTTGACATGCCATGCCTTGTATTGACATGCATTTCCTTGAAATGACATGCCTTGCCTTGACATGCCATGCCTTGCCTTGCCTTGACATGCCATTCCTACCTTGGTCATGCATTTCCTTGACAAGACATGCCTTGCCTTTCCTTGGCATGTCTTGCCTTGCCTTTCCATGCCTTGCCTTGACAAGCCATGCCTTGCCTTGACAATCCATGCCTTTCCTTGACATGTCTTGCCTTGCCATGCCATACTTTTCCGTGTGTTGTCATGCCTTACCATGACATGACTTGCAATGCCTTGCCTTTCCATGCATTCCCTTACCTTTCCTTGACATGCCATGAATTTCCTTGACATTCATTGCCTTGCCTTTCCTTGCCATGCCATGCCTTACCCTGACTTGCCTTCCCTTGCCTTGAAAAACCTTGCCTTGCATTGTCATGCCTTGCCTTGACATGCCTTGCTTGACAGACCTTGCCTTGACATGCATTTCCCTACCATGCCCTACCTTGACATGTATTGCCTTATCTTGACATGTCATTTTATGCCTTGCCTTGACATGCCATGCCTAGCTTGACCATTCCTTGCCTTGACAAGCCATGCCTTGCCTTGACATGTCTTTCCTTGCCTTTTTATGCCTTGCCTTAACAAGCCATGCCTTGCCTTGACATGTCTTACCTTGACTTAACATGCCATGATTTTCCATGTGTTTTCATGCCTTACCAGGACCTGCCTTGCAATGCCTTGCCTTTCCATGCATTCCCTTTCCTCCCCTTTCCATGTCTTTCCTTGACATGCCATGTCTTGCTTTGACATGCCATGCCTTGACTTAACATTCCTTTCCTTGCCTTCCCTTTCCATGCCTTTCCTTGCCTTGACATGCCTTGCCTTGCCTTGACAAACCTTGCCTTTCATTGACATGCCTTGCCTTGGCATGCCATGCTTTTCATTTACATGCCTTTCCTTGACATGCGATGACTTGCCTTGCCTTGACATACCATGCCTAGCCTTGCCATGCCTTTCCTTGATAAGCCATGCCTTGCCTTGACATGTCTTGCCTTTCCTTGACATTCCATGCCTTGCCTTGCCTTGCCTTGACATGCCATGCCTTTCCTTGACATGCCTTTCCTTGCCTTGACATGCCAAACATGCTCAATTGGAAGTATTGGGTGACATACATTCATCAATCGAGACTTGCACCAGGGACAAATGCTTCAGTTTGCAATCCAGAAAACATTATTGTTCAATATGGAAGCATTGAGGTTGTAATCACATACACAAACATTTATGAAGAACTAGATGTTGATGACCAATACTTGTATTGTTCAAGAATGGTTGCATGACATCTTCTTGGGATATGGAACTCCAACACTATACAATGGACCATTGTGCTTGATACTTTGTATGTTGTCAATTCTAGGGACACTTTACTTGATGTTGATTACTTCATAAAAGTTTGAGCAACAAGAAAGAGGCTAAGACATCCCTACACACTTTTACTGCACACTGTCCTACAATATAAAACCAAAATATAAGGCATAAAATTATCGTGACCAAAAGAGAAAAGTTGGAAATGCAAATGAAAAACCCCAAAAAAGGACCTAGAAATTATAATAAATTAAATAGAAACCTTAAAACTAAAAAATAGCATTGGAAATTCAAATTCAATATTCAAAAAGAGGGCCGGAATTTTGTCTTTTATGAAAATACATGAGGGTTGAAGATATAATATTTTTTAAGCTTAAAATGAGATGGCAATTTTGGATTTTGTCATGAGGGCTGAAAATACAAGTTTTTAATATTGAGTATGAGTTGTAAATGCATGCCAAGCAAGCCTAAAAGAGGGTAAAAAAATTGAATTTCAAGCAAGCTCATTCTCTTTAAGAATTTATCCCATATTTAGCCAAGAAACAAAGCTTGAAGAGTTTGCTTCTTGATTCCCAAAGGAGGGAAAAAATCAGCGATGCAAAAAATGAAAGAGCATAAAAAACTAGTGATGTGAAAGGCCATAGAAACTATGCTCAAGATATGCAATAAGTTATGCTCAATTAATATAGCAAGTAGAGAATGAAATGCTTGGCCAAAAATGAGGTTGCAGAAGAGATTTTGACCCGACAAAAGAGTTTTGAAAATTGACCCCCTGTGTCGGATTTCCATTGTGCCTCACTGAGAAAAATGCTAGTTCCGAAGATCCTCTATCAAACATTTTTTTGGCTGATGGAAGCATAGGAGAGGGGTCCCCCTAGTTGGAATCCGGTGCCAAGAGTCCAACAGAACTAACGGTTTGTCGATCTGAGGCACAATTTGCATGTTATGGCGAGTTGCAACTCGCCTCCTGAAGCCATTCAGAGAGACAATGACAATTTGGTTCGGTGGCACAAAATTACAACCCAATGACATAACCAAGTTCCATAAGCTCTGAAAGGTCTGTATGGCCAACTCCCACGCGACCATGGTGCCCACAATCACTCAACACAGGGGTTGTGAAATTTGACCCCCTGTGTCGTATTTGCATTGTGTCTCACTGAGCTAAAACCTAGTTCCATCTGGGTGACGAAATCGCAGAAGAGAGGTACCCCTCACTGGAATCTAGTGCTAGGAGTCAACAGAACTAGTGTTTCATCGATCTGAGGCACGATTTGGGTGCTATGGCGAGTTTCAACTCACCTCCTGAAGCCATTCGGGGACATAATGACAATTTGGTATGGTGGCAATAAATCACAATTGGGCGATGTAACTGAGTTATGTAAGCTCCGAAAGGTCTATATGGCCAATGCCCATGCAACCATGGTGCACATAGTCACCTGACATAGGGCTTGTGAAATTCGCCCCCCTGTGCTGGATTTGCATTGTTCCTCACCGAGCAAAACCTAGTTCCGGAGATCCTCTAACAAACACTTTTTTAGGCGACAAAATCAAAGGAGAGGGGTCCCCCTAGTTGGAATACGATAACAGGAGACCAACAGAACTGATGGTTTGTCGATCAGAAGAACGATTTTCATGTTATAACGAGTTGCAACTCGCCTCTTGAAGCCATTCAGGGAGACAATGACAATTTGGTCTCGGGGCACAAAATCACAACCAGGTAACGTAACTAAGTTCCGTAAGCTTATGAAGGTCTATATGGCCAACACCCATGTGACCACGATGTCCGCAATCTCCCGACATAAGGGTTGTGAAATTTGACCCCCTGTGATGGATTTTCTTTGTGACCACAAGACTCCCGGGCAACAAGAAACCCCTGATCAATTAGTTCTATGCAGTCCATGGACTTGTTGTAGAGTTTAAGGGCATATATTGTTCTCTTAGTGAAATTTAAGAGCAAATAGGAATTTTATCTTAGTTTAAGAGTAGATATTGTCCATGGACTTGTTGCATATTTTTAGTACTTTGCCAAGATGTACATTCCTACCCCTTTACCACTCTCTACATACACAACCACTGGCCCTGACCTCTTAAACAATCAGTTATCTTCCAAATGGTTGCTTTCTACTAGAGAATTTGACCCTCTCATCCAATAGGCTTACAATACAACTCCCAAATTATACAAGATGTCAACCAAGGTTCAATGCCACACATTGCCCCACCTTTTCCCTGAGGATAATATAGCACCAGTACAGTCATTCCATTAAAAATAATCAAACCATGTTAATTTGAAGTAACTGACCATCGGTTCATCTAAACGAACATTTGATTATGTTGTTTACAACATCATCCACATTATGTTTTTTGTACATCTCAGTAGCAGCCTTATTGGCTGGTGTGCATGCCAACTTGGCATGCACACCAGCTAATAAGGTTGTTGTGCATGCCAATTTGGCATGTACAACAACCCTATGGATGATGTGCAAGCTAGGGATGTTGTGCATGCCAATTTGGCATGCATAACATCCACAGGGCTTCTGTGCATGCCAAATTGGCATGCACAACAGCCATATGACTGCATGCATATGGCTTTTGTGCATGCCAATTGGCATGCACAACAACCATAGGGTTGCATGCATATGGATGTTGTGCATGCCAATTTGGCATGCAAAAAATCCCTATGGCTATTGTGCATGCCAAATTATGGCTGTTGTGCATGCCAATTTGGCATGCACAGAATCCCTATGGCTATTGTGCATGCCCACAACCACCCTATGGTTGTTTTGCATGCCAATTTGGTATGCACAACAACCCTATGGATACTATGCATACCATTTTGGCATGCAAAAAATCCCTATGGTTGTTCTGCATGCCAAATTGGCATGCATAACAACCATATGGCTAATGTGCATGACCTTTTTCTCTTCAACTGTAGGGGAAACATCAACAACAATAGCACCACCACCACCAGAAGGAGCAACTACAATAGGTGTAGCAACACCACCGCCTCCTACATAGTAATAGTCAAAATTAGAGTTTTCCTTGAAAAACTACTACTGTAATGTACATCGTTGCATAATTTGCACTCTATAAAACATCAAAATTCAATTAAATTAGGCATCAACATAAGCTTACCAGAGCTAACACTCAAAAGGAGGTATTCAATGTTTCTTTTCTCCAGAAGCTTGGCAAAAAGACCAGGCCAATATGATTCTATCTTCATATTTACTTCCTTCACTAATGTGTTAGTCTTCTCACCCTGCCAATATGTTAAGGAAACACGTCTACCCAGATTTCAAAAAAAAATTGTGCACAAATTTTCATCTAATGGATTAAAAATATTTGAACAATTTATACTCCCATGATTTGAAATTTAGGATTTATGAAATATTTCATTGGTATGACTATTCCTTCATGTAATAGTAAAACTTGCAGTCCCTTGTACCTTACAACTCAGACCACAGTGGCACCTCAATCATCTTCATTAAAAGTGTACCAGTGCATAGTTTTTATCTCATGGATTGAAAATATTTGATCAATTTATACACAAAATTTTATCTTAGGAATGAGGAGATATTTCATTGGTACGACTGTTCCTTCACCATGTAAGACTAAAAATTTCCATCCCATGCACCTTTCAAGTCATACAACAGTGGCACCTCACTCATATTCATTAGAAGTGTCATAGTTTGCAAATCTTGCAGAGGCCAGAATAAGATTAAAACTATGTTTCAACATAACATGTTGAACTTTGGACAAACCCTGATAAAAAAATTAAAACCACATTATAGAGCTAGAAAAAATGTGCAATTTCGACATCAGAAACCCACTCCTTAACCATAGATTTTTTCTTTAAATGACACTAGTTCATTCCAAGAATACCTCACAAACCTTGAGTTTTAGTCTAAAAACACCCCTCCATCGATACAAACTTTAATCCAAACTCCAACTTACTTGTAGAAATAGTAACAATATACAAACAATTATTTTAGAAGTAGCACATTCCCTAGTATGTGACCAAACAACTATCTGAATGTACAAAGTTTCAAATAAGGATGAACCAGCAACAAAGGAAGTTTTGGTGACCCTCTAAGGCAATCCCCTATGATAGAATTTATCGCCAATGCCCATTATGGCTTCTAAAGAGCATAAATTAAAATTAGATATGCAAGGTGGGATTGTGTCTCACGTGAGTTCCATGACCATCCAAGTCATCCCTTTGCTTATCTAAAAGGTAACAAGCAGTCACAATATGGCATTAAGTTGCCCAAAAACCCACCTTCCCTTTCAGAGGGGTTAACCAAGAAAAAACTATCAACTCCATTAGCTTCACCCTTCCCCCTCACAAGGGGAAGATCTAAAAACGATATCAGGGAAAGAGAAGCAGAAAGAAATAAATATTCAGGAGCTCACTATATACTCTGACTATGTCCTTTAGTAGGCAATGCAGATGAAAAGAATGCACTGAATCATCTAACACAACCTAAAAATATAAATAAAGGATTCTGGAGCTCAATCTACTTTGACTGTGTCCTTTAGCACATAGGGCAGATGAAAAAAATAGATTGAATCAACTTACATGGTCTAAAAGTTGTTTTTCTCTGTTATGTGATTAGTTCATAAAAAATATTCCTGTAACAATGGTAGGGAAAGAAACATTGTAAGAAAGAAAACATATCTAGTCCAAGAGTACTCACGCATTGGCATGGAGCCAAGAGTCAGATATGTATCTTGAGTACTCACACATTGGCATGGAACCAAGAGTCAGATATGTATCTTGCCTAAGCCCTCCAGGTATGACCCACGATTTTTTTAATCAATTCAAAGTAATTGTATCAACAAAAACATTATTCACAGATATATGTATAAATATACCAAGCCCCATTTGGTAGAGTCCCTCAGGGTTACCAACCAATATTGTGGCTGGCGGATAGAATATATTATATTGCTATCAAAGCAGTAATATGCAAGTTAGATATAACATGGATTGACTCCCATATTTATAACCGCTTATTTACAAGTTAGATACAATCCAATCTAATACATCCCAAGGGTCAAAATCAGGGCATTACATGGTGTAATTCTTCCTTATTGCTAGAAAAAGGTCCATTGGACCTTAAATATATTCTTCCTAGTATGAGATATTTTACATTTTTCGAACAAAGTATTAAAACAATTCTTTAGTTGTAATATTTTCTTATATTAAAAACAAAGTTTGAATGATTCTTTCAAAAATCCATTTCAAATAAATGAGTAAAATAAAAATAAAGAAGTGTCAAAATATGTTTCTAAGTGTCACATACCCACTACGGCAAAAATAAAATTTGCGCTCTTCCTCAAGGGATAGAATCCCCAAATTCCTATGGGGTCCTAGCACAGGCTAGCTCTTCCCTTATCCACCTCCATGTGATCGTTGGTTATGACCACATGCCAAGCCAAGAGGTGCCTTTCGCATTTCATGACTCAGTGATGCAAGAGAGTCAAGTCTTTCGACTCTTCAAACCCTGAAACCCAAAGTCTTACCTTCGATGAGATCGATGGCTACGAATCTCCCCCTGATCCGACGGTCCTGGCCATATAGGGATTTCGGTAACCGAGAGTTCGAAATGTAGCAACCCAAACCACTGGTCACTCCATTCCCTGAACTACGATACGCGAGTTCTTGTACGAGATCCAACGATCCTCAATGATTCTGATCCAAAGGTCCAGATCTTTTCGGAGTTTTGTGAACCGGGAGTTCACGATGCATCGACTCCAAATCTCTTGTCACTCCAATCCCCGAATTTTGATATGGGAATTCGTGTATGAGATCAA
>SNQJ01S0185490.1:2879-15163 GCA_010110895.2 Picea sitchensis | reverse complement strand
AATTTTCGCTCTTCCTCAAGGGATAGAATCCCCGAATTCCTACGGGGGCCTAGCGCAGGCTAGCTCTTCCCTTATCCACCTCCATATGATTGTTGGTTATGACCATAGGCTAAGCCAAGAGGCACCTTTCTCATTTCAGGACTCAGCGATGCAAGAGAGCAAGTCTTTCGACTCTTCAAACCCCGAAACCCGAAATCTTACCTTCGATGAGATCGACGGTTGCGAATCTCCCCCTGATCCGACGGTCTTGGCAATATCGGGATTTCGATAACCGAGAGTTAGAAATGCAGTGACCCAAACCACTGGTCACTCCATTCCCCGAACTCTGATACGTGAGTTCTTGTACGAGATCCAACGATCCTCAATGATTCAGATCCAAAGGTCCAGATCTTTTCGGAGTTTCGTGAACCGGGAGTTCACGATGCAACGACTCCAAATCTCTTGTCACTCCAATCCTCGAATTCTGATATGGGAATTTGTGTATGAGATCAATGACCCTCGTTGATCTGGATCTAACGGTCACTATCCCTCATGAGCTTAAGGGTGTTGAAAGACACTCAGTCTTAATCCCTTCAATGTTCTACGAGATCCAACGGCCCACGGGATTTTGGAGCTTTCCCCGAACTCTAACCGCTCACCACACGTCTCCTTCGATGGACGGTCCAGATCCGAGTTAGATCGACGACCCACAAGCCCCGTGATCTAACAACTGTGATCTCTCTTAAACCAATGACTAGGATTAAGTCGTGATTTCACGACTCACGAGTTCTAAGAACTCCTTCTGTTGACTTCCTTCAGCGACGAGTCAGCGAAATTCCTAACTCTCGCCATGTGTCCTCTACAAATGGATGGTCCAGATCTGTCACGACCCGACGGTCGCGATTCGTTGTGGACGATTCCCCATCAAGAGTCTGGGGAATCCTTCTCCTGTGATTTCCTGGTGCCGAAACGCCGACCGACAACCACCTTTAGCCACGATCAACAGTTGTGATCTTTTCGGGATGATCAATGGTCGCGATCAATTCTGGCTTTCTCCTTTTCAGGAATTTAGGAGAGTCTTCACTCCCGTTTCCCTGATGCCAAATCCCCGATGGATGTGTATCTTTGACACGCGTCCTCTGGGATGGACGATCTCGATTCTTTCAGGACTTTGACGAGTCCTCTCTCCCCTGCATGCACCAGGTTAAACCTTGTGTGCCTTTTCTGGAGCTGATGACTATCGGTCCTCTGCACTCGATTTGACGGTTCACATCTATTCTCCTGCACACTCTTATCCAGATGTCTAGATGTAGGCTCCAACAGTCCATATTTTCCCCTGCGAATCAATGATTTGCCTTTCAGGACTTTGGGGAAATCCTCACCTCTATTTCCCCGAATTGAACCAATGGTTCAGATATGATTTTGATCATGATCTCTATCACTCCTGAGATTTCATAAACTCTAAAACCTCCAAAGGGTTTCTCGACCTCTGCACTCCATGCAGGGTTCTTGCACACAACGGTGCGATCCTTCCTGAGCTTGTCTAGGATTTAGGGAGTTCTCAGTTCGGTTTGCCTAGCAGAGAGCCTGTGCTGATCTGCACTACCTCTCCTGAGCTTAACAAACTTCATCCTCCAAGGACTCTAAACAATTGGGAGGGTTGGCATGTGTACATGAAACTGTGCCCGGGGTCGACGAACACACAGTTCGTGACTCTGGCTTATGACTCCATAGGACACAAGCATTTAAGAGTATAAAATCATCTCCTAACCATATAATTTCTTATTGGCCTAGTTATACAATCAATAAGAAATAAGGGGGATACAGTATATCCATTAAGAAATATGTACAATTCCTGAAACATACACAGTATAACCAATTCATACACAGTTACGGCTAAATTATAGAAGGTAGGAAATCGCTTATGTATTACAGGTTGCTGCCAACCAACTGACTGTGGGTGTTCGTCCTTCCACCCAACCATAGGCTCAGAGGCATTCATTCTTAGCACTCTGGCCACCCCCATGCCAAGACATGATATCACCAGGGAGTTCTCAAAGTTCTCAGGAGCTATGTCTCTGTCCTAGCTTCTGCTCGGGTCCTGTTCTCTGCAACTCAGAGCTTTCTCTTTCGGTTATGGCCTCGGCGAGGTTTCTCAGATGCTCTTCCACATTAAGCTCGCAGCCTTCCATTCGTGATTCCATTGGAGTATCTCCCTTACGAGCTTAAGCTCTTCCATCCCATGTCCCCTCTCCCTTGTGTATCCCTCTTACCCTGGAAGGTTTTGCTGACCTATCCTGTTCCTTCTGTCAGAAGGAAGCTCAGGTCTGCAGGTCACTGCGGTACTTCGGGATGACAACCCATGTTTCCATTTATGGGGGTGGTTGATTGTTCAACCACTAGTCCTTTCTTCATTAACTGATTTCTTTCCTTGGGATTCGAAGGAGGTTTGTCATCCTTATCAAGGGAGATTTGGGGTTATTTGATATATGAACCCTCTTGTATAGTTTTCAAATTATTCCTCTAGTGATATCATGGCCAGTACTTTCAAGGATTCACCCCCACAATTAGTTATTTGGCAACTCAGTCAATAATACATTTACATTGTCCTCATGCCTTAGCATGGTAATTCCTATTTTATGTAATTACAAATTGGGGGAAACAGGGTGTTACACTAAGACATTTTCTTAATACTATCATTTACAGTGAGCTCAAATACTTTGAAAAAATTAGAAAATTTGGGAGATGTGGAGATTTTTGCAAGTTTTTTGTCTTTGAATATGTAAGTTTCTTATTACTATTTAGAAGCATATGAGGTTTCTTAGAATTCATATGTGCCCAACCATGACATGAGGTACTATAAACTATATTTTGACTTTATCAGTGACAAAGTCTAGTACTAAATCTAAAGTGAAGCATTAAATCATGGATATAAAGAGTTTGTGGCAAGTGATTCAAAAAATGTTGAATGACATAGAGGGCTTGTAGAAGAAAGTGGAGAAGGATCCTTTGGACAAAGGACTTTCAGGCTGTTGTGCATCCAAATTTTCCATGCACAACAGCCCTATGGCATGCCAAGGGTTGTTGTGCATGCCAATTTGGCATGCACACCAGAAGACCCTTGGAATTCAATAGAAATTACAAGATGATGTAGACTTTCTAGAGGCTCATGGAACTAAGGGATTTCATTTTGGCACACTTGGAAAAGTTGAGGAAGAGAACCCTAGAACGGGAACACCCTACCATTTTAGAGCTCTAGAGAATGATTTACGACAATTTAAGGGGTAAAACACAACCAAAAGTAAGAACACCCTACATTTTAGGAGGTTCAAAGCATGTCATGTGGAAAGACAAAGTCAAGGGGACTGAAATTCCCTACCTTGGAGGAAGCATCAAGGCATGGCAGGTGGAAAAACAAGAAGCTAGAAGAGGAATACCCTAGCTTGGGTGAGGTCATGTGCCAATGGAAGAGCTTGTTCAATCAAAGGAGGTCAGTTGAGGAGGAGCATTCCACTGCTGTGGAACATTAGCTACTTGATAATATGTATACCCCCTTGTAGGAGGGATGTTTTGTGAAAGAATTCATTTAATGCTTATGAAAGTGACTTTTATGTGGCATTACACATTATTTGTGGTGTATTCCACATATTTGGAGGCATGTTCTACCCTTGAAACATTGGGCAAGGACACTTGGTTCAAGGCATGTTCTACATATTTGGAGGAGAGTTCTTTGCACGACGAAGCAACATGTGGCATGGTTGACATGGTTCAATCCCTTTAACAAATAATTAATGCATACTCTAAATAATTTGAAAGGTAACAAGTGGCAGGTAGATCTATGCAAAGGTAAAGGAGGTCCCAAGTCAATATTTTGACATATAATCTAAATGAAGACCAAATTGATGTAATGTTCCACTTCAATTTTTTTTTTTGTTTCAATTTGGTTTGCAGAGAGGTCTTCCATCACACCAATGGTTATTGTGGTATTAACATAGATTGCTTATATGAGATTGTTACACACAGTGAGCAATCCCTTAAAATGTATTTGTTCTCATTCAAATATAACCTAAGACAAATAAATATCTAGGCATAGACCACAATTTTATTGCATAAAATCGAGTAACATCAGTATATATCAGTCACTACATATATAAGAACAATAAGGCAAGGAAGATGTGCCTGACCGTGTTAACACAAAATGGGTTTAAGCAATACTACATACAATAGATGAATGGGAGAGAACAAGCATAAGAACGCTTACTAGTTGTAAGGAGATCTCTTGGAAGAGGTTTCCTTAGCCTCTAACCCTGATTTTGTTACTATCTATATGACAGTAATAACAACATAAACATCTTACCTTTGGGAATACTCTTTACATCCTACAAAATTTTCAAGACTGGGGAAATGATTCATATGATTACTGGAACCAATCAATCAAAGATATGCATGTAATTTAAATGCCTTTGGTAAGCATTGCTAACCATGTACAAGAGATCATCTTTAGGCCAAGGGTTGATCCTGGTTATGGAAAAAGTATCTCCATCATAGGCACTGAAGCTCCATGGATACTAACTTGTATAACATGTATAGAAATAAACAAAAAAAATGGACTATACTCAACCTGTGGAGGTTGTTACGCATTGATTTGCACAAGGGTATCCCAGTGAACTCCTTAGCTATTGTACTCAATTTTCACCTCAAGGATGGAAATTGAGACATGTCCAACTAATTATCCACTTTATTATTAAACCACAAGCTCATGTCCCTCGAGGAATAATAACTTGTTGAGCATTTTCTTTTGAAATACTACAACCAAAGGAGGGGCCACATCCAAGCTAGAATAACTCTTTGAGCATTTTCTTTTGAAATACTACAACAAAAGGAGGGTCCACATCCAATCTAGAGGTCATATTTAGAAGTAATCTTCCAGCTCTTGACCAAAAAAACAAAGAAAATTCCATAAGTTTATTATACCAAGTCATAACAAGAGGATAGGAACCTAGAACTCATTTATAGTCCACTTCTCCATGTTGCCTCCCTTTCATGATAGGCACACACCAATTCTTAAGTAGACTCTACATAATCATATATAAAGGTTTAAACTCCAGAATCAATATTACTATTTTAAAATTAAAAAAAGTTGCCTAGGTTTTGCAAAGACTTTCAATTGACGAAGATACAAGAAAAAATACTCTTATGCTCAGGAGGCCAACTTCAAAGGAAAGCATGGATCTCTTAATTTATCTCGGATATAAAAAACTCATTTAGGGCTTGTGGCCTTCATTGACATCGCTGATTAATTTGGCACAACTCAAGGAGAGATGCAAAATAAATCAACTATGGCATATGAAGCATTTTACATGTATGAAGCAAAATATTCAGATTAATTATTCAACAATAACAATGTGGCGTTGAGATTGACAGTAACCTTCATAGTTTAAAAACAACTTGAAAACAATTCAAATTTTGACAACAATAATTATTGACAATTCAAATAGTGAATATATACTAAGCAACTAAAATTATCAAATGACTCATTTGTTGAATCCAAACAACATACATCAGAAGAACAAGGGAACACTTATGTGGAAGTAGAAGATGGTAATCATAGAGATAGTGCACTTAGTGGAAGTCTACTACCTTGGGGAACAACTGCCTCCCCTCTAACAAGTCCCAAACTTGGTGTTTCTGGCTCTGGGACTTGTCCTGGTGTAGGTAGTGCCAAATTTGTAAATAAATCAAATGGTTATGTATCGACTATCAAGCACCTTTCACTTTGGAACATGAAATCTGTAAGCTGGCTTTAGTTCTTATTTAGAGAGAGGTTTGTTTGATGAGAGTTTGGGTAATTAGTTAGTAATTTGTTATTATGAAATGGTATGATGTTGGCAATGGGTTCAACTATGATATGTGATTCTTCTACCTTTTGCAGGTGAACAGAAAGAATCAAATTGTGGAGTCGACTGACTCTTCTGGAGAATAAGAGTAAGTTGTTTGTTGCTTCTTATAATCATTAATATTGGACTTTTAAATTTAATGGAAAGTTAGTGTTCACCCAATTTTGACATATATTCATCATGGAGGAACTTAGTGAATACCCTTTAGTCTTCTTTGCCACATCAATTCCAGAATATTAAACATTCTGTAATTCAAATCTGTCAGACTACAAGTGACCAAAATGTGTTAATGGGCTTGGGAAGAACAAGAGATCAAAATGGAAATGAGTTCTTATAGCATCCCCATATCAATCTAAAATCTAGGCTAAAGAAAGAAAGAAAGAGCAGACAATAAGATAGAAAGGGGGTGAACCCAAAAGTGTAAACCCCTGACAGTAAAGTAAATAATATATCAGAAGAAAGCACTCCTGCATCAATCATAACAGAGATAGACTGGAATAATATATCATTTCCCTAACTATGTCATGTATTTAAACATAGATAGCTCTATACATGCATTTTAACCCCTCTGTGTTGAGTGCCTTGTGCAGAGTTTAAATCTTGATCAGAAAGAAGTGCCTATACTAAATGCAAGAGAGAGTATTTCTTTGTCTAGAGTCTCTCGATGTAGAAGAAAATCAAATTGGAGAGGAATTTATCGATGATAGAGAACAAACAAGAAGTCTAGTGGAAGAAGTAGCATTTCCAGCATGTGCAATGCAATGTTGAAAAAGAATCAAGGAGAAATGTGGTCAGGTTGGGAGAATAAATTTGTGAAACACAGCATGTATGAAAGTGTTTCTCAACCAACATCTACTAGGAAATTTCCATGAACCAATGTATAATATAGTTAAGTTATCTGAATCCCAATTTATGCTTAGAGTATAGGAAGCAAAAGATAACTTACCATGGTACCGCAGAGAATATAAACCAAATAAATGGCTACCCAAAAGTTATTGGCTCCTTTGGAGTTCCTGGAGGTGGTTGTAACCTTGATTTACTCATACTATCAATCGAAATTGCACCTATTCTTGCCTGAAAAAGAGAACCCAAGTGGATCCCGAAGAAATATAGTGCAGATGAATAAGCCCATGCTTTGCATATGATTTGGATGGCTTGGACTCTCAGTTTTATGGCGAGAAAGAGAAATTTGGGGTCAAATGATTGATTGATTGATTGAAGAGAACAAATTCAATCAGAACCCAACTGGTGGATCCTTGCCTACACATTGGTTTATGAAGGTTGGTCATTGTATTGTTTCATTGTTTGATGAAATATTATCTTCTTCATCATGAAGCTTGTTGATGAAGGCTAGGTACATGGAGATCTTGTTGAAGAAGGAAAATGCTTAAGGTTTGTTTCCTCGATGCCCATAGGCCCATGAAGGATTTAGGGTTATTTCAAGAAGTTATTGTAAAAACCCAATGTTTTTCAAGGCATTAAGGTCTTTGCAAGTTCCATTTTTCTATGAAGACAAGGTCCTAAGGTCCGTTACCACTCAATTTGTCCTCTCTAGATGTGCAAGGTCTTCACGAACGACAAATCGAAGGAAACTCAGAAGACAAACCACTGCCACCTCAATTTGCATTCCCACTCTTCAAGGTGATCCAATACCACCATTAGGGAGGCTTCCCTACAAAATATTTAAGTTATTCAACTCACAGATGCCCAATAACAATTATATGCTTAAACCTCTGCTTTGCATGAATGCATATTAGGAAAACACCCCGTTCCAATGAGATGGAAATGAGTTCACTTCATTTTCCTCATATGAACCATATGAGGAATCCTTGTTAGATATATAGATTCCTGATCAAAATAGGCATATACAAGAGCTCTCTTTAGATTACAATTTATTATGAATGAAGAGGGCCCCCTTCACCATGAGATATACAAATTTACAAACATGAGAATATAGTTTTGGATACACAAAGGGAGCTAATTGCTGACATATAACATTGTAAGAGTATTGCTCCAGCAATGAGGCGAGCACCTGGGTGATTGAGGGATATTATATATCTCAAAAGGTGGTTTTGTATGCTCCTGGTCAACTTTTGTACATGCACCCTGATCTGTTATATGCAGACCTGTAAGAGGAATAACAAAATCCACAAATTTTCCAGCATATGGAAATCCCCTCTCTAATAGTTCTTTCAAAGTTCTGTTTGAAGGATGTTTTTTAAATAGTGAATTTCAGTTGTTAAATACTCTCTAATGCCAATACAACCATATGTAAAGCAACTGCTATTGCATTTCTTAAAAAAATGCAAAGACCAATTTTTAGCAATGGAAACAAAGTTATCTCAAGCATACAACCAATATCAAGTTCTAGGCACAAGAGTGAGTGTTCTAATTTACAACATGATTCTAAAACCTTCATGTTCTAGTGTCAAGATTATAAAAAATTCCATAGACACATTTTGTCAAACAATTAAGTTGTTACCTTGCACTCCTCTTCTTATACACAAAATTTGTATGGTATTCGTGTTGTTGTTGTAAGAATGAGATTTCAGGGCTAAATGGGCTGAGAATAAAGCTTGAAAGATTTGTTTCCCTACAACTATATGGTCAATGCATAAACAAAAGATATGGACACTTACAAAACTCAAGAGTATGTTCATGGTGGAATACTCAGTCCACAATAGAAGTCGATTTCCCCACTCTAATATACTAGCCAAGAAACAAGTATACCATACTAGAGGTGAATACCACAATTTTTGCAGAGTTAGTGCACCCCTCAAGTGTAATGTGATTTCTGGTGGGTAAACTCAACCTCTCCATGAAAGATATGTGCCTGACACACCCTAAATTCCCCCCCACTACAGAGAAACGTCCTTCAATAAGAGTATGCAATCCAATACAAGTGATTTGACCTCCTTTCAACCCAAACTCTTCAAAAATCATGAAACTCTTCCGCCACCAAGAGAAACTCAACTTCCAGAGAATAATCTCAGTTTCTATGAAGATCAATGAAGAAATTTGGATGGAGACATTACATATTTCCCAAAAATTTGTGAATACACATTGTTAATGGTTTTCTTTTCCTTGCGCGCAGGGTCTTTTAATTTTTGAAATCTCGATGGGGACATTACATATTTCACAAAAAATTGTGAATGCACATTGTTGTTGGTTTTCTTTTCGTTGTGCGTGGGGTCTTTTAATTTTTTTGTTTGTTTGAATAGTTGGCGCTAAATTGGGCGCCATTAGCACCGGATTTAGTGCTGACTATTGATAGAAAATGTAATCAATTTGGGGCGCTAAATGGGGAACAAATTGCGCCTCATTTAACACAAATTGTGGAAGATTGTGCAAAAAGGAATAAACAGTGTGTTTGGGAGGTAACTCACCCACTTAGACAAGAATAATATCCACTATATGAGTGAGTAAATGATTGAAATTGGCCAGAGGACAATTATCAATGTTCTTTGTAGTTGTAGGATCAAAATTTCCTTAAGGAGGAGGAGGAGGAGGAGGAAACTCATCTCTTCTTAGGGGGATGTCATCAATATCCCACAAAAAAACCTCTTTTTCTTCTTTTGTCCAACTAGAGGGTTCACATTATCTTGATCCCCTCCTATGGGGATATTCAAATCATTTGGTGCTTATACTAGTTCACTTTATGAGGAATCAAGAACTTCAAGTCTATGCCTTGTTGGAGGTAACCCCAACATGAATCAATGAGGAATACCTTTGTTCCTCCTAGAATGATAAGGAGACTGATAAACCACTTTGAAATGGTCTAAAATAAGTTGAAGACTGTAGATATTTGAAAATCAAAATGACACATTTGGACTTCTAAGTGTGATACCAATCAATAGACCACTATAGAAAAACTTTGAAAAGACAACAAGCGAACACATTCCTTCAAATGCTAGCAGACAATGATTAAATCCCAAGGTCCAATTAGTAAGGAGCTAAAAAAGTGCCTTTGAAATTTCAACCTAGCTTGATGGTGAGGGCTTGAATCAAACTAGTGAAGATATAAGAGATAGTTATAGTAACCCCACAAATTTATCATCCAAGGTGAAATCCCCTTTCAAAATAATTAGGGAACCTCTAAGGAGGGCTCTAATAGTGTTTCTCTATCTATCGTAGGTATCGAAATAACTTCTCACTTGTAACCACTCATGAAAAACCTAGAAGAGGTTGCTAAGGTTACCTATTCACAATTATTATTGGGTAGAATAGTTGTGGATTAGGCTTTCGTGTTGGGTAGGGATACATGAAAATTCATCCTATGGGAAAAACTTTGGGTAGGAAGAGTCACTTAGAGTAACATGCCAACTAGTCCAGGGTCCCATTGCAGACCATTGCATACCAATGCATACCATAACATACCATTTTCACATACCATTGCATATTAATACCATTGCATACCAATACCAATGCATACCAATACCATTGCATACCAATACCAATGCATACCATTGCATACAAATACCATTACATACCATTGTGTACCATTGCATACCAATGTCTCTTCTAACCATGTCAAATTTCAACCTAACCCCTAACCCCTAAGCCATTGACCCTTAAAGCCTTAATCCCTAATCCCTAAACCCTTAATCCCTCAACCTTCGTTAATCACTAATCCCTAAACACAAAATTGCTAAATCCCCTAACCCCCAAGCCATTGACCCGTAAACACTTAAACCTTAATCTATAATCCCTTAATCCATAAACCCCTATGCCCTAAGCACTTAAACATTAATCCCCTAGCCCATATAAATCCCTAATCCAATAACCATTAAACTACCTAACTCATAAGCACCAAATCCCTTATCTATTGACCTTTAATCCCTTAAAACCTAACCCCTAATCCCTTAAACTCTAACCCCTAATCCCTTAACTAGTTGTAGAAGTCAGAGAGAGTGCATAGAGTAGTTGAAATGTTTTCACAAATTAACATAAGAAATATGGATTCTTGTATTTTTCTTTGCAAATGCAGTGACTGAGGGAATGGTGGTTGTCTTGGATATTTGATCAACATGAGTTTGGGCGTGAGAAATGTTTTGATTGACATAGATCCCTACTATCTCAATCTTAACCAACTCGATTCATGTAGATATCCTTTAGAGATACCAATAATTCAGAGTTGTTTCTGTAAAATTCCTACTAAATTTCCTTTAATTTTTTCTTCTTGTACTGTTTTGTTCTCAATAAATCATTGACTAGTGTAAGGTATTTACATAAACAATAAATTTGCCCATATGTAAACTAGGGTAGTGCTCCACTTGTTTAATAAGTCAACAACCTAGAAATGCCAAAAAAATACCCATGATAGCAAGGTTAGTGAGGGTGATTCGTCCAATGCAATAACCAACTCATCAAATGATGGATATCATGGAAATGTGTGCAATAGTGGACCCTTGATTGTCATAAAAACCCCCTTAAAGAGATGGATGTCCTCAAAATGTGTGCCATTAGTACCAATGCATGTGCAAGAAACCATCTCTCCTCAAACCAAGGGCCAAAAGTGGGACAACCTAGGAAAATACGCATAAAGGGTGAAACATCCCACTAAACCAATCTAAACAAAACCCCAAAACCATGTGCTAGAGCATGAAACATTGTGCTAATACCATCAAACATCTCAAAACCATGGGACACTCTAGAACTATGTGTAGGGTAGTTAGGCCTCCTCAATAAATGTGCCAAGATGTAATGACCAAGGGAGCATTCCATGATATGAGTCAACCAACCTCCTTGAAAGCTCAACCACATGCTAAAAATAGGGCCCCAAAGCTAAGGCACTCCTCACAAATATATCTCGACCATCGAATGAAAAACACACTTTCCAAGACATGCACCTTAGGGATATGTGCCCTAGAGTGAGGACACACTATCTCAAGGTGTATCAAGCAATGAGCAATAAAACTTAGGGAAAACCCTTAGTTGATGGTTATCCCTCTCCATGAATGCGCTAAGGGTAAAAAAAGAGTGAACCATATATATAAGACCCTCATCAAGCCTAGTTCTCTATCAATATCCACACATAATATGAAAGCCTCCAAATATGCAATGATTCCCCAAGAGCTAATGCTGAATGAAACAATAAGTATCAAATCCACAACCGATAGCCATCAAGACACACATCCTCCAAACACAACTTGCTTGGGCAGGGTCTTCAAACTAGTATAATGCCTCATACAATATGAGGGGTAACATGTAGAATATGTTAGCCATATGTAAGCCAATTGATTTAGGAGACTGCTATTGCAAGATGAGGCAAGAGGGCATATTTAAGAGTTGTTAGCAAAATTTCAAATGACAAAATGTCATGCTTCAAGCAATTAAAAACAAGCCTTTGTGAAAAGAGGGATAAGTTAGCTCGTGTGGTATATGAAAGCACTATATATATATATATAT
>SNQJ01S0185489.1:7225-18750 GCA_010110895.2 Picea sitchensis | reverse complement strand
CTTGTCTATCTTATTGCATATGGTTGAGGTATGTTCCATGGTTATCTCTTTCTGTTATTTGCTGCATACACACATATAAACACATCTAAAAGGTAGATTAGCAAAGTGTTTGACGAAATACCTCACTTAGAAAAAGTTCTTAAAAGACACCAAAACAATGATGATCCTTGAATAATGGCTTGGGATCATTACACAGATGCATTTATTATATTTGTTCATCCTTCATACTATCAAGAGGTCTCAGTAGAACCAACAGATCCATTGCATCTACCTAGATAAGTTGTAATGAATAGGAATATGCCAACATGGCTTCATGACACTTTGGAGGATGAAAAGAGGCATGAAACTCCGAATGGTACTTTTAGGGAGACCAAATGACCTCAGAGGTTCTCAAGTTATATGGAATTGAATAGTCACATCAATGATTTTGAACCTTCTAGTTATGAGGATGAAATAAGTCAACACGTTTGGAAGGATACCATGATGGAAGAGTATCAGTCCATCATGAAGAATGATGTGTGGGAAATAGTTTCAAGACTAGAGGGGAATTTAGTGGTGAATTCCAACTAGATCTATAAGATCAAGCATGCAGAAGATGGCATCATCAAGAAGTACAAAGTGAGGTTTGTGGCAAGAGGATTATCTCATAAAGAGGGAGTGGACTATGAGGAGACTTCTGGTCCAATCTCTAGGTACACTTCCATCTGGACTATTATTTATATTGCTTTAGTTATGGGTTGGAGATTACATCATATGGATGTGAATACCACATTCCTCAATGGTGTTATTGAGCAAGAAATGTACATAGATAAACCTCATGGATTTGTGATACATGGGAATCAATCTCATGTTTTCATATTAAATAAGGATTTGTATGGACTCAAGTAGGCACCCAGGGCCATGGTACTCTAGGATTGATGGATACTTGATGATTTTGGGCTTCACTAAAAGTGATGTAGATCCCAACCTTTATGACAAGGTCCTTGATGGTGATATGTTGATCTTGGTGATGTATGTTGATGATCTATTCCTTACAAAGGAAAATACCCTCATTATCGGGTGCAAGAGGGAGATGGATTTAGAGTTTGAAATGAAGTATATTGGGTTGATGCATTATTTATTGGGATTGAAGGTGTGGAAGAAACCAAGTCAGATATTCCTTGGAGAAGGGAAGTACATAATTGAGATCTTTATAATATTTAATATGATGGACTGACGGTCCATGGCCACACCTATGATGAAAAATCTAAACAAGCTGAGTGATTCTGCTTTAGATTCAGATTTGGTGGATCCCACTATTTACAAGTTGTTTATTGGATCCTTGATCTACCTCGTTAACACCAAGCCAGATATTTTATTTTGTATTGTGCACCTTGAGACAATTTATGGTTGATTCGAGGCACTTCCATTGGGTTGCAACAAAGGATGTGTTTTGGTACTTGCATGGTACAATTGGATATGGTTTGAGATATGTCTCAAGTGGTGAAGTGAGGCTAAAAGGATATACTGATTCTCACTAGGAAGGGAGTGTGGTCAAAGGAAAGAGCACCTCAAGGTGTTGCTTCAGCTTAGGATAAACTATATATCATGATTTATCAAGAATCATACTTTTCTAGCACTCGGTACAATAGAAGTGGAGTATATCGCAACTAGTGTTGCAAGTCGTGAAGCAATATGGCTTTGGAATCTTCTTGCAGGACCAATTTATCAGGAGCTAGAGATGACCTTAATACATTATGATAATCAAAGTTATGTCAGGATTTTGGAAAATCCATTATTTCATGATAGTTCAAATCACATTGAGATCAAATATCATTTCATCCGAGACATGGTACATAAGGGAGTAGTAAAGTACCTATACAAATCCACATATGAGCATATTATAGACATTCTCGCCAAGCCTTTATCTAAGGCGAAGTTTGTATACTTGAGAGACTATATTTTCTTGATGGAAAACGTGTCCCTCGCTAAGAGGGAGCATTGATGTTTCTCTAGTTCACATCATCGAGTAGACATTCTCCCAGATTGGTCATGTTTATTTCACCAAAGGAGAATGATACATTCACTCACATGGCCATGTCGATTTGTCTAGTGGTGAATGTCCTAGGGGGATTCTTTCTCCTATTAGTCATGTTGATTTTACTAGGAGTGATGAATACTCAATATGCTCCCACATTTCCTTCTCTAGGATGGAGTGATCTATTTTTATAGGGAAGGTTTTACGTGTTTACAAATCTAGTCTAATGTGAAGATGTAGGCTCAAGAAACCTCTTATGATGAGGGGATTCTTGGTGGACCTACTCAATATTAGATACCTATATTATTTAGATGTGCATGTGAGGAAAAGAACAATAAACAAGGATCATGAACAACTTTTCTAGTAAAGACTAAAATAAAAGAAGACAATTCAAATCCAATTAAAATATTAAAGAAACCCTGGAAAGAGTTTAAATGAAATATTGAAGACAAAAGGACAATTCGGCCCCACAAGTAAATTAATGGTGACTTAATTTATATAAATAAGAGTCTTAATCATTTAATTTTACACATAAAAACAACTCTTCTCATTAACTGTGCAAGTCCCAGTTTTAGTTTCAATTGCCAGTTACGGTTGTCAATTGCATGTTGTCAGTTGCACACATTTTGAGGTGTGTTATCTTGTCTAGGGTTCATTATCTTTGAGGTTTATTCCCCATACAAGGGATAGATTCTTTATGTTCATGGTTTCTTCTTATTCATGGTGATGTACTTGGATTTATTTTTTCTAGAGAAAAATTGTTGGGTTTTCTCCCAAGGTTGGGTTTCCCAGGATAAATATTGTGTCTATTTTGCATGGCTATCTTTCTATGATTATGTTGTTTCTGCTGGAATTTATTTTGGTTGATATTTTCAGTGTGTAATTATTATATGATAACAATAGCATGAAACTATGTTTGAAATCCTAAGGAAATAATTATCATATCTGAAAATTGAAAATTCAACATTTATCACATTTATTTCATCAATATTTACATTGATACTTTCCGCTATTTTGTTGATCCTTATGTTGTAGCTTTTGTATGCCTTAATTTTTCTTGTGTATCCAACCAGTATGCCTTTATCAAATCGAGTGTCAAATTTTCCAATCTTCTTATCTTCTCTTTTTACATAATATTTTCTTCCAAACACTCTAAAGTTATTGACGTTTGTTGTTCTTCCCTTCCATAGTTCATATCGAGTCTTGTCATTGTTACTTCCAAGAATTCTTTCGTTCAAGAAATGAATGGTTTTATGTATTGCTTATACCCAAAATATATCACCCAACTTGGAATCTTTCAACATGGGTCTGGCCATTTCTTGTACAACTCTATTCTTACTTTCAATGACTCCATTTTGCTTAGGTGTCCTAACTGATGATAATTTCTTTATTACATGTTCTTCACAAAATTCAATGAATTATTTTGATCTGAACTCACTCCATTGTCTAAACATAAGAAATTGCTTTTCAAATCAATCTCCTTTTCAATAATATCTTTGAATATCCTAAAACATTCGAATGTCCCTAACTTTTTCTTGGGAAAACAGAGTCTGGTCATTTTCATATAATCAGAAATAAGTAGCATGAAGTATTATTTTACATTCATCTCTTGATTTCTCATCAGTCCACATAGATCGATGTGTACAATATCTAAAGGTTTTTTTGTAGAGTATTCTTTTTTTTCTAAACTCGGTTCTTGTTTGTTTTCCATGTAGGAAGTGCTTGCACATAGTATTGGCTCACTTTGAAATTTCAGGAATTTCTCTTACCACTTCCTTTCTGTTGATTTTGAAAATATTTTCAAAGTTCATATGACCCATTCTTCTGTGCCAAAGACAACTTTCATTTTATTTTCCCAAGAAGCATATTTCCTTTCCAATCTCATTTAAGATGCATATGTTGTTTGGAGTCCTTATTGTTTTTTCCACCAACTCTCATGATCCTTATTTCTTTATCTCACATTTCTTTGAGTCGAATAGAAGTGTTTCCTTGGTCACACATTTGACTCCCACTTAGTAGATTTTGCTTTATATTTTCGACAAGTAGGACATTTTCTTCCATGGCATATTTTCTTCCAATCTTGATTGTGCATTTTCCTATAATTTTGGTTGAGTTTTCATTTCCAAATGAAACCTATCCATCTATTTCTTTATTTAGAGTTATAAACATGTCCTTTTCACCTGTCATGTACTTTGAACAACCACTTTCAACATACAAATCACTTTTTCTTCTTTGGGCTTGTAGATAAATCGAACATTCTTTAATGTTTAGTTTATCCTTCTTCCTTCTTCCATATCCTTGATGGTTCATTTACATGATTGTTAAAATCTTGCTTTAGTTCCCTTGGAGGAATAATCAACCTACAATATTTTATGATGTGTCCAAAATTGTTTCATTTGTAACACTATACTTCATTATTTAATGAGTCAAAACTGTTATAGTTTCTGTTGTATCCTTCATGAGGCTTTATGGGATAATTATTTCTAGAGTATACTTAATAATTTCTTTTGTTCTTAGCATAGGCTCTAATGTTTATATCCCTCTTCCCAAAATTGTTACAGGAATAACATAAAACAAGAAAAATAGTTTGGTACCTGAGTGTGGGGGATCTTCTAAGTGGTACATCTCTTTTGTAAACTTCTTCTTGAGTTCTCTCCTTTGTTGGTTTTTTATTCTATGTTCTATATTTTCTAGGTGGTGAAACTTTTTTGTAATCTTCTTCTTGAGTTCTCTCCATTTCTTGAATGTTCTCCTTTGAAGACTTGCATTCTTCCCTTTTTATGGGACCTATGATGACTTCTGCATAACTATTTTTTTATTCTTTGCTTTATGTCATCATGGAGCTCAAACCATTCTTAGTATGCATTTGTTTATATCTTAGTCATAGTGTAGCCTTTGAATTCTGATGATTTCATCCAATATTCTGGTCTTATTTTAATGTATGTTCTTATTTTTAAGTTCTTTTCTTAATGAGATTATTTATACTTCCAAGCTCTCCTTCATTTTCTCCTTTTCTTCCAACTGGTTTTTGAGTGTTTCTTCAATCATTTTGGCTTCTTCTACTTGGATCTTTATATTTATAATCATCTATTGGACTTCTTTAGATTTTTGGGGGGGATTTTGAGAACCCTCCTTTAGCTTGATCAATTCTTCCTTGAGTGACTTGTTTTTCTTCCTTTCTTGTTTTATCTCACTTAAGGCACTGATTAGTTATGCTTCGAGATCTACTTCACCTTATTCTTTATAATATTCTTTATCATTTTGTTGAATTTCCAATGCCATAAAGATAACTCTTTATGAGTCACTGCAATTATCATCATCTTCACCAGATGAGGAACTATATTCTCTTGAGTAAAGTATTTTCTTGAATACTTTTCTTTTATTTCCCTTTTTGTTTCCCTTTTGGTATTTCTTTTCTTTCTTCTGAGATTCTTCTTCATCACTTTATGAATTCTTAGAATAAGGAATTTCGTAGCAAAATGACCAATTTTACCACAATTAAAACATTTTAAAGGAATATTACCTTTGTACTTACCAGTTCCTCTTTTCAACTTCCTTACGAAGTTGTATATTTCTTCATCTTCATTTGAATCGTCGTTGCAACTATAGTTTGACTTTGAATTTTTTTTATTCTTTCTTATCTTTTTGGATACTTTGAAAGATTCTTCCTTCTTGGATGGATTTTCATGTTCTATTCGCATTTAATAAAATGTGAGTATCCCATGCAACTCGTCCATGATCAACGTATAAATATATTCTCTTTCTTCTAGGGATGAAATCTTAGGATCGAAGTTCAGTAGAAGAGACCTTAGTACCTTTTGAACAATTACTAGTTATTTAATTTCTTCTTCTAAGCCTTTAATAGTACACCTTGGAGGTGTGAGCCTCTATATTAAGATAAAATATTTCACCCTTAGGAACTTAGAGCTTGTCTATATTATCGAGCAACCCATTCTGGAGATTATAATCATCCTTACTATCACCTTATTCTATATGAATTCCCCCCTATAGCTACTGAAACAAATCTGTAAATTCCTCATCTATTGCGCATGCCTCTTTGTATGCATTATGGGTGAAATGATACATGTGCATAAGATTTCCCAAAGATGTAGTATTCGATGTGGGTGGTCTTGGAAGAATGTATTACAACTTATTGTTACCTCTCTTCTTATATTTGATGACTAGATGATTTTTTTGCAAAAATTATACCTACTTGTAATGTTTGTTTTTTTGTAGCTTACTTTAGACCTACAAATACTACAGTGGATAGTGATGAATGTGTAAAATGGTTTCCTTTCCCATCAAATAGTACTTCCACTTATTAAAATATTGATCCAATTTATAAAGTTCCTTATCATATGTAGGGTAGTTAAAAACTCCCCCATGAAACATCTCAGAGTGATAGCATATTGGATTACCTCCTTGCATCAAAATTGCTCCCACAATATACTCACTTGCATCTATATCCACTAATTTGAAAGGATTTTGTAAGTTAGGGAACGTGAGAATTGGTGCTTGAAATACATTTTGTTTTATCTTGTTGAAATATTTCTATTGATTCTTTGCCCACTATAAACTCTTGCCACTAGCTATTATGGCATGGAGTGGTGTAGCTACAATTGAAAAGGATGCCATGAAATTCCATAAGTACTGTGCTACCCCCAAAAAAATCCTAACTTCAATAAAACTAGTAGGAACATGCCACTTCATGATGGCCTTCATATTTGTGAGATCTATCCTGAGTTCCCCTCCACCGATCACATGCCCCAAATACACTAATCACCGCTAAGAAAAATCACATTTATTAAGCTTTTCTATAAACTGATGAATTTCTAGAGTCTCTAACACCTTCATGAGATATGATATGTTCTCCTCCAAGGTAGAGATATAAACCAATATGTCATCCAAGTATACTATTACAAATGAATCTAAATCAGGACATAATACATCATTCATCAAACACATAAATGTAGTTGGTGCATTACATAAACCAAAATGCACAACAAACCATTCATACATGCCTTTCCTTTTCTTGGAGGTAGTATTCTAGGTATCGTTTTATTTAACATGTACCTATTTGTATCCTGATTCGAGATCCAACTTGGTGAAGTACTTGGATTGCTACAACTAATCTAACAAATCATCAATCCTGGGAAATAGGTCCCAATTCTTTATTGTGATATTGTTTAAAGCTACAGATTCGATACACATTCACCATGTCCCATCATTATTGTGTACTATGATAATAGGTGACCCACAATGTGAGGTGCTTCGTCGAAAAAATCTCTTCTCCAGTAGTTTATGCAACTATTTCCTCATTTTTTCTTCTTCCAAAACACACTATATATACAACTCAATATTTGGTAATGGGGAGTCAAGAAAAATCCATATCTTGTTCTCCACATCCCACTTACATGGAATTCCTTTAGGATACTTGAACACTTCCATGTTGTGACATGTCATCCCCATACATGGACATGGTAGCTGGTGTGATATTTGTCTTGGCACTTTTCACCTCATCCACCAGACCCTCGGCTTATTGGATCCAAACAATTTGACTATTCTCACTTTACATATTCCTCATATGCTCAACATGACATAATATCATGCGTAGGGTACTGAGACCTATCATATGATGTCATCTTTCCATTGGAAATTCAATAGATGATGTCATCTAACATCACGTTAGATTGTTGAACCATCGGCCCACCACAAGGGATTGTATAATACCTTAACATTCATCACTCGATCTAGTATGATCTAATGGCATGGACACATGGTCATATCACATGCCTCTATATCTCATCCAACAATATCATGACACGTATCCACTAAGTGTCAGATACTGGGATTTCCAACTTATTCATGCATCCAATTTCTCTAATAGTCCAAGATCCAATTGACCCATCTTGACTAAGATCGATGGCGGAGATCAATTCTTCATCTGACGGTTTTAGTTCATCACGTCCATTTAGGAATTAATCCCACATGGTCCCATACTAACACATAGACTCCACATAGTGTGCTCCTAGAATTACACATTGGGACCCAAGTTGACACATCATGATATGTGGCACTTGTACTACTTAGCATGTGTAAATCCACGTAAATGAAATGGAAACATATGTCATTTTTTAGTCCATGATTCTCCCAACAGATCTTGGACACCTATTGTCAATTAAAGTACGACATGTGGCCATCAGGACACCAGACATCGGGCCTTTTAACATAACTAGGTAATAAGACTCTTTCTTGTTTGAGACCAATTGACTCCCCTTTGAACCCAATCGATGGTAGAGATATATATGCCTCTAGATACAACATATAACAAGAAATCATGTTACTCCAAGGAAGAATTTGTTTCAACTGGGCCCACATTTGAGTCATCAGTGAATCCCTTTCTAGCACGTGGCATGACACATGGAAATGACAGGTGGCACATGTACCCCTTGACACATGGCACTCATTTTCCCCGTGGACTCTATTATAATTGTGCCAAATTTGCATGACATGTGGCACCACCTTAGAGTGACACGTCTCCTTCCTTCATCATGAAACATGGACCAATTATTGCATGACACATCACCATTGGGCACGAGATATCAGACCTTACATGTGGTGTTAACTTCAAAGTATCCCAGTGTCGGGGATTATGAGGGGATTAGTTAATACTAATCCTGTAATTAAAATATCGCTAATTTAGTTTAACACAGGTTACAACCCCGTGAGATATATGATGGATATTGACCCATCTTTAGATCCAACGGTTTGGATCTATCACATCCATTACATGGTTGTTTCCCAATAGGTCCATCCTTTTATTTACTTACCTAATAGGTTTTGAAAAGTGTCACTCTTCCTCGGTGCTCTGGCTTACACCCTTCCAAACAACCCAACACTAGCGAGATGCATGGACTAGACGTCAAGTGACATGTGGCCCCGGATATTGGGCATCGGGACTTCCCCATCATGGTATAACTTTGAGTAACCTCAGTTTGGTGATTATGATGAGATTAATTAACTTAATCATCATGATTATGTGAGGCATAATTAAATTACTTATGGGGTTAACCTCCCTATAGTATATGTGTAAAAATCCATGGTCCAAATTTTTGAAACTGTAGATCCAATGGTTCTAATTTCACGTCCTTACCCAATGGCCTTATCCCTCTATGGGAGAAATATTTCTCCATTTGCAACTTAAATTATGACAAGTGTTGGCTCCATGACCCTAGATTCAACTCCCTTGAGCTTATTCCATATATCGACGGTTATGCTATGTCAATTAGCTAATCCAATGATTGCACTTAAGCGATAATCTAAGGGCTTATACTTTTACTCATGGAGATGGGGTAGGGGTGGAACCAAGAGTCGGAACTTTATCCACCAGACATCAGGCCACCGAATCATCGTAGAAATTCAAGACTAGGATAACTCTTAGGGTTTCAGGGTCTGATTGACCCCACTTTACCACGATTAGTGCTGGTATATCTCCCCTCCTTATATCCATTGGTTGAGACAAGACCGCTACTTTTGATGTGTGGAATTTACCTCGTGAGCTTTCCTAAGGGAAAAATTCAACAATTGATATCCCTCGATGCTCATACCTAACGGTCGATATCTCCTCATCCAATTCCTGATGAGAATATAACTAGAAATAGGAACCATGGTCTGGTACCTTAGTCTACGAGTGTTGGACCTGTCAACAAACATAAAAAAATGGTTTCCTGGGGGTTCAGTACTCCAATACCCTGGTGATGATTCCCTCCTGAGCTTAAGAAATAGATCAATGATTCAGGTTGATTCATCCCTTGATCTAATGTTCGATGATTTACCATAGGGTTACAGGGATAATACCAATGATTGGTATTGCCAAGAATGGTTGAGATTCATTCTTGCCCAAGAATCAATAGCTACTGAGTCTCATGACTCAATTAGTAGAATCACGGACTTGAATTTACTAATGAAACAAGTCTACAATCCATAGATGTATCACCAGCTGTAGACATTCAATTTACTACACACATGCACGTTTAAGATAATTTACAACTAACAATCATTTAGTTCATTCTACACATAGAATATACACATATATATGTAATTAATTATTTGTTTTGTACTGATGAAGTTAACTAGTCGACTGACCATGGGTGGAATTTCCACCCAACCATAGGCTTAAATGAATTCATTCTTAGAACTATGGCCACCCTTTATCCAATCCATGATACCACTAGGGAACCTCTCTATCTACTTCTCAGCAATTTGTGAAGGACACTCTCCTTCACACCACTCTCGGTAGGGATTTCCCCACACCGCCCTAGTTCAGGCCTCCCCGAAGTTTTTCAGATATGTTCCCAGTATCAAGATCACATCCTTCTCAGCTTTAGTTATTTTTTTGGGCTCTCCCCCCAGAGAATCACATCTCTTCTACTCTCTTCTCCCTTGTGCTTCCCTTTATCCTATTCTTTTTCCATTTTTGTATCTCTTGCACGTAACCCCTCGGGAAGGTTCTTGACATGTCCCCCTTCCTTCTATTAGAAGGAAGTGGGTTCAATATTATCTATATAAATGGTACAATGTTATACCAATAGTTTATAGTTTCAATTTTTCTAACCTGATCTCCCATAACTAGGTTTATTTAGGGTGGTTGGTTGTCCAACTACCATCCTTCCTCATTAAATGATTTACCTTGAAATCAGAGCTGAGGAAAATAATCTGAATATCAAATATTATCAGCAAGGATAGAGGAGGAGAGTTTAGCTCATGGAACTTCAAAGAGTTCTGTGATAAACATGGAATCAAAAGAGAGTACACAATTCCAAGGACTCCACAACAAAATGGATTTGTTGAGAGGCGGAATAGATTAGTACAACAAATGGCAAGATCAATGATGAATGAAAGGAACATAACTCAGACATATTGGGTGGAAGAAATTCATACAGTTGTTCATATCTTTAACAAAGCACATCTCATACCACACAATGACAAGACTCCTTATGAACTATGGTTTGGAAGACATGCTTCAATCAAGCATTTTAAAGTCTTTGGGATTAAATGTTATATTAATAATAATGATGAAAATATTTTAAAATATGATGACAGGGTTGATGACGGTATCTTCTTGGGTTATGCTGCAAACAGTAAAGGGTGCAGATGTTACAATAAGAAGCTGCATAAACTAGTTGATTGTATAGACATAAAATTTGATGAACAAATCTTGGTCAGAAATGTAAGCAATGTTGAACCAATCACAAAAGATATAGTTGAAGATGAATATGAACAGGTCCAAGGATCAGAAAGAGAAGAATTTGAATCAGATGAAGATACAAATATGCAGGCTGACATAAATCAATAGAAAGAAACAAACTCACCTCTCAAAACTGTTAGAAAGAATCATCTTGAAAATCTGATAATTGGAGATATAAATAAAGGAGTTGAGACAAGAAGGAAATTGATTAAAGACTCAAAACAATCTCATGTTTCCTTTTTATCTATGACTGAACCTAAA
>SNQJ01S0185488.1:9236-27960 GCA_010110895.2 Picea sitchensis | reverse complement strand
CATGTTTTGGCAGTTTAGGGAGTCTAATATTCAATCAAGCCTGGGTAGTTTTGCAGAAAAGCATTACGGCCACGGGCTTTTTCCATTGATGGTAAAACAAATAAGCCAAGCAACCCAAAAGATGTCGAGAATTCAAATTTTACAATATATGGAATGGACGTCAACAATGTAAGAAGCATTCTTAATTTTTTACTGAACTTTCAAGGTGTTTTTGTGTTATGAGAAAAATTGTTGAATATGTGGTTTTTTTAGTGTGCAGGTAACCCTAGTTGGGATTGTCTTCAACAAGGAAGAGAGGGTCACTGATGTGTCATTTTATCTCTGCAGGAGCTTCAGAACTTTTGTCAAACCGAATAATACACAACATATGTTAGTATATTATATGCTTCCTAAATTATGTTTTCCATGATGCTTAGGTTACCCTCAAGTATTGTTCTCACTTTCAGAAGGGTTGTTTCTGGCAAGATGTTAATTGCTAGTGTTCTGCGAGGCGCAAGATGGAGCGGTTGTATTTGTCAACAGAGATGGAGATTCTAAATGAATATCCTATAAAAGAAGAGCGTGCAGGTTACAAGCAAGAAGAGCTTACAGGTTACAGGCCTTTTGATCCTATTAGTTTTATTTTATTTCTGCCTATTAGTTTTTGCTATCATGCATATGTTATTTCTGTTATCTTGAGAAGTCATCAGTTTATATCACTTTATTTTATTTCCTTGTTGGCAAACAATTTCATTCAATCTATGGTTGATTATCTCTTCCTATACACACAAAAAAATGATTTCCTTGATTACTCAACGTCTGCTGATTTCCTTCTAAACTGAGATTTTTCTGCAGTTGGTTGTGCGCATCCTCAATACTTTGAAAAACAGGCCTTGGAGCTCCAATTATCTTATCCCACATAGTTTTCAAAAGAGCCTTTACATTTGGAGACTGTGAAACAGTAATGAAAGCTATTTTGTTTTGGAAGAAATCTGATAATCACGAAGGGAATAAGCACTGCAAACCAAAATGAAGAAATAAGATGGAAGTTTGGAGTGAAAGATTAAAAGGGGGAATTGTTCTTACCTTTGACTTGGAGATCATTGAAAAGGGCTAATGAAAGGGTGGTTTTGCAGCTTCCACCCATCCCTTCTACCCCAACGATCTTAACTCCATTCTGTAATATGATTTGTTTGACATCACTGACAAGATTATTCAAACCCACTACAAAGCTCGACACACCCGGGACTTGGGAGTTGCAGCTGCTGGTGAACTGTTCAGCCATCCTAGCATCATGCAACCCATTAATTGAGCTTTGAAATAGTTGAGTTGTGCTCATTTGTTGAAGCATGAGAGAATTGAAATTGGCATCATTAGTGATTTTGTCATTCACACTCTCAATTATATGTTGACCCATTTCTTCAACACGTTCAGATCATTCACAACAACCCTTGAAATCCACATTTAGCTTGTGGACATCAAGGATGAGGTTGGCCAGGCGAGCAAGAAATCGTTCACATTCTTTTCTACCTTTAGGATCTGCTTTCCATATCTATACCTTCTATATAAGTTAAAGCTGCTCATTTGCTCTAACTTTTTAACGAGTTGAAGACCATCTTGCAGCTGCGCTTGAAAGTCTTTGAATGGGCGACCTCTATGAGGTGGGGGGACGTCTGATTCATAAAGCTTGGAGATTTCATCAATGGTAGGTTTGAGGATCAAGAGCTTTTTCTTGAGCTCCTTGCTGGAAGATTCACTGGACACAATAATATTCATGATGGTTCTGGTTAGTATGAACAACTCGATCACTGAATTTTCGATATCAACTAAGAAACAGGTTCATACTTATACCTTACTGCAAAAATCGATACGCAACATCTGAACAGTGTAAGGACAATCGCTAGATTAGTGCATTATGGAAGTAGTTGTTGTGATCAAGTGATCTACCGAAACAGATGGCACTCTACTAAATGTCCAAAAGCAGATTTAGTAAATGTTCAAAAGCAGATTTAGTGTTGGTAAGTCTCACATGTGCCATGGCGAAGCTTTGGGAAACTGAAATGAAGTATTGTCGAGGTTCGATGAATCCGTATCTGAGCAGATGAGGGTGTTGGACCACGTATTCACAGTCCTCAAATCACGCGATTTCACCAAACATTCACCACTGCCATCGCAATGTGAGAAACTCAACCATTCACATCAAGTTTTTGTCAAAATAAAACGTTGGAAAAAGTGAAATAAACATTAATTACTTCATTGGAAGAAATGAAACCAGCAATAACACTTCAAACTTATTAGCCAATAAAATTGTAACAGATATGTATAATTATTATTTTAAAATATATGAATACAAACTTCTTATCTTAAACATTATAATTTCTGCAAAAATTTAAAGTCAACAACTAACTAATATCAAGTCAGCGATCAACTGATTGCTATAATCCCTGGCATTCCGACAAGGACTAATAAGGACTAATAATGGTAATTCATTAATGAAATTTGTTCACAAGCAGCTCTTCTTCCTTATGCCTGACAACATGTGGAAAAACAGATTCTATTTTAACCCTTAAAAATCATATAAGCCAGGACATCTACGCCCTTATAAGGTAGTACACTGACATAGTCACTCAGGTTAGTACCCTGATTTTCTTTCAAGAACGCAGTGAGTATAAAGGATTTGAAGTCTCAGATGGATATGAAGGTGTCCAAATACGGCCACCAGCTGTCACACTAATGACTGGACACGGGCTCCCAGTGACCACGCGATAGTCCGGAGGGTTTAAAGTCATAGTATCTAATCCCGAATTCAATGACAATTAGGGAACACATTGGTCTGGGCAAGGATTCTCCAGCTGAAGGTGTGGAAACCACATCTTAGCTGGCAGTCAGCAATTTGCAAGGGCCGCTACTAACAGCCGACAAGGAAAATCAGGATGAGGAGGATTCGTGGTACAATATGGTAAAAACGTAGAGGTAAGAGACCGTTAAGATCCCAGGAAAATACTCAAACGCAGACAGTTGGTCTATCATTAAAAACGTAGAGGAAAAATCCAGCAAAACCACGGAGATTTAAAGAGGGGGGCAGCTGAGTCCTTACGGAAGGAAAACGCAGGGATTGTAGGGATTTCGCCGGGTCTTCAAGGGTGAACGCCGAGCTTCCCCTCCCATACGCACAGGCCTTCATAAGTCCAAAAAATCGCGGAAAAGGAAAATGAAACGCTGAGCAAAAAGAGGAGCGCAGAGCCCTTTTCTCCTCAGAAAAATGCAGGGCAACACCCAATAGATGGGCAGAGACGAAAACGCGAATTTGCTGAGCAAGGGGAAGGGAAACGAGCTCTGGACTCTTCCAGACGCAGAGAACAGGCAGCAAGTGCGCTGGGCATGTCTTGCATATAAAAACGCAGAGATACACAGAATCAGAGCTAATCTTTTAATGCTAGTTGGCTAACTGGATGGGCGAAAATGGCAGATGAATTAAGGGAGAAAACGCAGTAGAGATACTCATTGCAACACCCAAATGCAAACTCAAAAGGTTGGCAGCAACGACAGACATTGCACATCGCTTCGCTAGAATGAATGCCACTGTGTAATATTAATAGCAGCTGCATACCAGATGTGTTCATAAAAATTTGACCAGTGCACAAACAATCGCATCCTAGGATTGAGACGTTGTAGTTCTAACTCCCAACCTAGAGAATCCAAGGTAAAATGCAGAGGGAAGCAACGAAAACGCAGGAGATTTCTCATCCAAAATCGCAAAGGAGAAAGCTGAAATTGCAGAGGAGTAACACTAATGTTTGATGTAAAAAGTAGAGGCTAAAGATGCTCCTTCGATGAGAGAAAACGTATATCTACTCTCCTAAAACGAATCGTTGAGGGTAAGTCTGGAATTGCCGAGTTTAAGTGGATAAACAATGCAGAAATAAATCCGGGAGATGAACGCAAGGAGGGAGCTCGAGTTAGGAAAATTTTATTTATGCATCGGTGGAGGATTGTAGTTCGATTTTAAAAACACAGACATGAGGTTAAGAATACATTCTAGGTGAATGATAAAAATGCAAAGAATAGAGCTCACAAAACCCCAAAGACATTTAATCACTTAAAAAATTTCATACGAAGGATGTTGGGCGAAGAGGTTTTAAAATGCAGAAAATAAAATATCGCAGAGGATGCAAGGGATATAAGTCGCATAGGTGCATTCAGCAGCCACCCAGCTTCTCCAGACGATCAATCAATAGACTGAATCTAAGAACATATACACAGTGAGAACTTGACATAATTGCAAATTTTGAAATGAATATACAGTAACCGAAGGCGAGAAGTCGACAGTGATCTCCCACGCTTGCGCTCCTTCCAGCTCCCCGCTTGCTAATCGTGAAGACTTCATCGATACCTCCCAGCCAATATGCTAGGGATACTCTTCTTCCCCTTTAGCCCCCCGAGCCTTAAAGGGGCCATGCACAAACACAATCAGAATGCTCTAGCTCCCAGCGTGTCTCGCAAGGTCAAGCTACCACTCCCTCTCAAAACCAGTAAAAGAAATTTCAACAGCATAACTTTAATCATGTCGATCATCCCCTCTTTTCCTCATTCCCAAATGCTTTATAGCCATTTCCCAAGACACAATCATTTTGCACATTTTAATCCACTTTTTAATTAATAAATTTTAGAATTTCCCCTCCCCCGTACACTTGTCACCCTCTCCTTAAATCACTCATTGTTGTGTTTTATTACTTTATTCCTAATTTAAGACCGACACCTTTCTAATTCTGTGTGGAGTTAAAAAGAGATTCTTTTCTAGTTAACTGGACTCTAGATTCCTCTCTATGTTTACACCTTCTTTTTATATTTATTTCCTTTCTTAATCCTAATTTCCAATTTAGTATTTCTTGCACATAACCATATAATTAAATCTTTTAGGAAAATTTTCTCCTTTTTAATTCCTAACTTTATTTTTCTTCATCCCCCATTTATTAAATTTATAATTTAAATTTTTTAGTCTTCTTACCCACTTTAGACTTAGGCTCAAATTTTTACTAGGCTTAGAATTTTTAAGGAGATTTTGTAATTAATAAAAATTATCCATTTAATAATTATTTTAAATCTAACAATCTCAAAACAAATTATTGTTTTCTAGGCACCTAGGTTCATTGACTCACCTTTATTAAAAATCGTGATGTGCCCTTCAAGATGCACTCCATGCTCCAAGGGTGCCACTCGCCTTTATTCATGTTTTATTTATGTGACGTGCCCTTCAAGACGCACTGCGTGCTCCAAGGGTGTCTTTCGCCTTTCACTGGTTTTGGTAGTTGTCCAACCCTTGGAGTCAATACTCCATCAAGCGACCTTGTGAGAGACTAAGGGCCTTGCTTTATTACACACCTTTTAGAATCTTTGTGAGTGACTGTCTCAGTCTGCCCTCATGACATTGTGGATCTCTCAAACTAGATAATCGTTAACCTACAATTCAAGCCATGGTGGGAGTGCTAGTAGGTTGTGGCAGGGTTGTTTCCACACCTCTCCCTCAATATTTAGATGTTGTGCATGGCCCATTTATTCCTTATGTGATTCTGATTAGCAAGCACTCGTCAGCCTGCATCCATCAACGAAAGACTGTCAATGATCCATAACAACATCATAATATACCCAATCATAAGTCACATATGCATAAATAGAAATACCCAAACCATATACAGTTCACTCCATGACTCGATTCGGAGTCCAAGGAGGTCCATTGATGCCATCGACATCCTTAATCTGTCGAGTGTTCTGCACACATAGGAGAAACCCGTCAATAACACATGTCTATACATAAAGATCAAATAACATAACATCATAATCCAACAAAATCATCATCTAAATCCATAAGCAAAACAAACAACCAATACAAAACTGAATCACTTGCATGCAACTGTCCTCAAAGAATAAGTCAATCATGTGTGTGCAAGAGCGGGATGTTACATTAGGCCAAAAATTGAGAGTCTGGCCAATTATTGAGTATTTTGGACAAAGGAGTGAGAGAGGGTCGAGAAGAAGCCCAAACTGTAGATCGGGATGAGAAATACTTCTTGAAGCATGTACAATGATTAAATTAATGAAAATATTGTGACTCGATGTATATTTTAATGTGGATATGTGTGAATAATTCATGAATGAACAATTGAGTCTCTGCATATTATAGTAATTGGTTCTCTGTGTGAGAGGCGTGAATGCTATATCTACTAAATGAAAGGTTGAGCGAAGTAATGAATAAGTCGAATGAAATTGAGAAGGGATGGAGTTCCTATGAACTTTGTGGAGGCGAATAAGTAATTGAAAGACACCTTCAATTGAACCATATTTAAGAGAAAACTGGGGTTAAGTTCATGGCTCGAAGAAATCAAGATTTATTCTGTGTGCAAGACGAAACTAGGATCAAATACATTCAAAGAGTAAAATTAAAATCCATTTGCAAACATCGAGGAATAACCACCGTCGGATCAAGCCAAGAACAAATCGTGATCGTAGATTTGTCTAGAGATCTGTGTTGTCAATTGATTCAGGGGAGAATGAGGTATTCTGTGAAGAAGATCCATCGTTGATCAAGAAAGGATCAACGATGATCCATTAATGATATCATGAAACAACTAAGTTTAGCCAACGATGAAGATTAAGTATAGAGTGGGATCTTATCTAGATCGACAGTTCATAATACTTTATCGAGACACCGACATACTAACCTCAACGCAGCTGAAACTAAGTGCTAAGTTTCAATTGATACTTGACATCTTGGTGTTCTGATCTACCGGCCTACCAGGCCCCAACGAATTACAAAACCAAGTGCAAGTGGCACTGAAACTACGACATCGCGAAGCCCCGACATCTCGACCTCCTGATCTCTTAGGATTGGAGAGTTTTGCACAAGTTTCCATATTGGGTCGTGACCATCAATAAATTTGTTAGCTATATCAATTGAGCACCTGGTGTACCCGACACCTAGTACTCCAGTATCGTGGTTCCAATGAAAGGTTATGATATATCATCTCGGACTGGAAGATTAGTAAAGGTTTTATGTGTGGATCATCTGTAAGGGACACCTGACTTGGTAATAAATACCCATAGATATAGCACATGGTCTTGTGGAGAAATTATGACTGTTTATAGTTGATCATTCCATAATATCAGTGGTCTAGACATGAAGTTGTGAACGAAGGGACACTAGAACCAAGGTTTATCTAACCATCCATTAAAAGGTGAGATCGATGGCTATCATAATTTGAAAATGGACAACTACCATGAAGGTTAATAAGAGGTGTTAGCCCCGCAAACAAGCCCACGGTTATAGCACTCGGTCACAAGAAGGAAAGAGGCTTAGTGCCCAGAAGGGGAAAATATTCAGGTTTACAAAGGGAGAAATGCTTAAGTGAATAAGAATGAGTCACAACACTTTGTCCTGTGGATAAATAGCATGTCCAACATGTGATTTGTTTGGGAATTCTAAACCAGATGTCAGATTTGGCCCGATCAAAGACTTAGGAGCAACACGAGTATTGAATTTGTCATACAAAGTTCATTCAAACTTTGTACATGTGGGAAAGTTAGACCTAGTGGTTCATCAATAAATTTTTAAACCTTTTCAGTATAGAATTGCACAAAGATTCTTTATAAAATAGAAAAAAATAAAAATAAAACAATAACATTTACACGTAGTACTCAAAGATTTATCCTATAAACCCTTAACCAAGAAAACAAACAAATGTTCAGATTTGCACATTTAAATCTCATGGTTTTAAGTTCACCATTTACAATACAATATATAGGATTCTGCAATATCCAAAACCCTAATCCATTTACCTAGATTATATTACAACCCTAATTCCTTAACCAAAATTAGATTACAATGGGACAAAATACCATTGGCCAAAAAACACCAAAGAAGAGCCAAAAACAAACAATTTTTTTCGAGGGATTTTTTCCCTCCAGAACAAAGCAATGCATGGGGATTACCGTGCAGAGAATATAACAAAATCCCAACATTCTCCTGCTTGTTGTTTTCTTTGGATACAAGGGGCCCAATGATTATATGATCAACAATGTAAGGAAACAATTCCCGTTGCTTCTCTACACCAAGAGAACTTCTTAGTACTAACATTTTTTTCAGTGAGTCTATAAAATTCTTCAAAGTGTCAACCTTCACCAAAAAATCCTTCTTGTATTTAACCATGTCTCTCACAAAGTGATATTGAATATCAATACTCTTCATTTTATAATCATAATTAAGGTTCTTTAGCAGAACGATTGCACTTTGGATATCACATTCTAACCTTATAGCTTGCTATACAAACCCAATACATAAACCCAATCTCTATAACCATATAGTTTCCTTACTTTCATGAGTGGCTACCATGTATTAAACTTCTGTAGTTTATATTTCAACTGTAGGTTGCCTCTTTCTCCTCCAAATAGGTTAAAGACATATCCACGTGTATATATTTTATGATCCAGATCTCCATCCTAGTATACATCAATAAATCCATGTACATATAACACTTTATCTAATCCAATTCTTCCTTGGTATAAAATTCCATAATTTATAGTGCCATGAAAATACTTGAAGACCCTCTTTACAATTGTCCAATACTCCTTCCCTGGTTTTGACATATACATGTTCAAAACTCCCACTACATGTGCAATGTCTAGTCTAGTACACACCATTGCATACATCAAACTACCAACAACACTAGCATAGGGAACACGAGACATGTCCTCTTCCTCTTCCTATGTCTTGGTACATTGATCTATAGACAACTTTACACCTACATGAATAAGTACCTTGACTAGTTTATATTCCTACATATTAAACCTCCACAATACTATCTTAGTATATTTCCTCTAATTCAACCAAAGTTTCTTTCTTGCCTGATCTCTTTTAATTTCCATGCCCAAAATAAAAAAAAACTAAGCACCAAGATATTTCATATCAAATTTAGAGGACGACTGAGTTTTGGCATCCTTGATTATTTCCTTGTTCTTTACAATCAACAACATATCATCAACATACAAGACCACATAAATAAAATAATCACCAACTAACTTGGAATACACACAATGATTAGCTTTTTGTTCTTAAGAAACCAAGTCCCAATATATAAGTATCAAACTATTGATACCACATCCTTGGAGATTGTTTTAACCCATACAAGGACTTTTTCGGCTTGCAAACCAACCATTTATTTTCTTTCACTACAAAACCTTCAAGTTGTTTCATGTATATTTCTTCTTCAACATCCCCAGGTAGTAATTCTATCTTCACATTCACATGCTCTACTTCAAGATCAAAAGTAGTAGAAACAAACAAAATAAATCTAATAGAGGTTAATTTAGCAATAGGAGAATTTTTTTTACAAAAACCAATTCCCTCCATTTGGGAATACCCCTTTGCTACTAAGAGGGATTTGTACTTCTCCACTTTACCTTTTGCATTCAACTTCTTCTTAAAAACCCATTTTCTATGAATGATCTTTCTTCTTGCCAATGAATTAACTAGATCCCAAGCCTCATTCTTATCCAAGGAAACCATTTCTTCAACCATAGCCATTTTCCAAAGTTTACCATCCTCTAAATCCACTTCCTCCCTAATAGTTCTAGAATCGTCATCAATAATAGATAAAGCAAAAATAGAACAAAAATCAAGTGGAGTATACTTTTACAGTTTCTTTATTTCCCAAACCAAACTCCTCAATACTGAAGTATGAGGTTCCTCTTCTTTTGATTCATGTTCTCCTATTGAGTCAACTTCTTCATCCTTCAACTCAAACTCTATTTTTTCTAGTTCTTTTTCCTTTGGTAGGACTTCCTATTTGGGAACATATTTAACCTCTCTAAAGACAACATCTTGATTGTAAGCAATTTTCTTAATTACAAAGTTCCAAAGTTTATAACATTTTATACCATCTTTATAACCAATAAAGTTACACTTCTGTGCTTTTCCACACTTCTTATAGAAATCCTTGAATTCATTCCCACAGAACTCTCCACCATTATCTATCATCAACGCCTTGATTTTATTCTGTCAAATTCTCCACAAGAGCCTTAAACTATTTAAATTTACCAAATACCTTAGATTTATTAAGGAGGAAATAAATTCATGTTTTCCTCTAGAAAACATATATGAATGAAACACAATACATATATTTACCTAGTGATGGAATATGAATATGTCTAAACACATCATTGTGTACTAACTCTAAGATCCCCTTTTCTCTTGTAGCACCATATGAGAATCTTACTTGCTTATGTTTACCATATATGAAATATTCACATAAATAAAAATCTAGTGTGGAATCAGACATACCTTCAACCATGCCTTTACCATGCATTAATGCTTGAATTCCATTCTCTCCATTATGTCCTAGTCTTTTATTCTATAACATTATATTTTCTCTAGAGACATTAGGGGCTGTATGTTCTTCATTTATACCCTCGGGAACAAAAACAATATTACACCCATCAGTGATAGTGTTACCCAACTACTTGTATATAGTTCCATTCTCAACTCCCCTTAGCAACACCATTGCTCCTCGAACCATTTTGCAGGTTTCCCTTTCAAACACAATATGTACACTTGCAGCACTCATCTTACTTACAAATATTAAGTTTCTAGCCAACTCTAGAATGTGTAAAACCTTAGGGAGTATTCTAATCCTTCTATCCTTGAGAAAAAACTTGACTTTTCCATGTCTTATGATATGGGTTGTTGATTCATCTCCTATGAAATCATCAACTCCATTATACTTTTCATATTCACAAAACCACTCCCTATGAGGATTCATATTAAAATAATCACCCGAGTCAATCAACCATACATCATGATCTGAATGTGTGTTTGAAGAAGCCAAGTACACATCCCCTCATTCCTTTGAGGAGGTCTTCCCTTTTTTGGAGGGAACATCATTAAATTCCTCTCCTTTATCAACACTTTTAGATGAACAATCCTTCTTATAATGCCTAGTTTTACCACATTTCCTTAAGAATTTTCCTAGAGATTTAGACCTACCTCTAGATTTAGATCTCCCTCCCAAGGCCTTATTTTTATTTCTATCTTGGGAATGACCTCTTGTTACATATAAAACATCCATCCTTTAACTATCCATGGTTTTCTACCTCATTTCTTTTGATAACAAGGATGAAACCACATCATCTAACTTTAATGTGGTTGCATTACTTCCGATAGCTAGAACCAAACTTTCCCATGAAATTTCCAAAGCACAAAATAAGCTAATGCACTTATCTTCATCAGAAATTTTAATATCAACAAACAACAATTGTCTTAACATAGTGATAAATGCATTTAGATGCTCTATCACAGAGTCTCCTTCATTCATCCTTAGGAGGTACAACTTCTTTCGAAGGAAAAGTTTGCTTAATAGGGACTCAAACTTATACAAAGTCTGTTAGGAACCAAATCTATTATAATACCAAACTTGTGATAATATCCTATTAAAACCAGAAAACCACGCAAGCTCCGAAGAGTTTTTGGGCATGGCCAATCCTGCATAGCTTCAATTTTGTTAGGATCCACCCTTACACCATTCTTTCTGACAATATGATCCAAGTACTCCACTTCTGAAGCTCCAAAGGAACATTTAGATTTCTTGAGTAAAAGCTGGTGCTGAGAGAGTACACTGAGAACTTGATCCACATGGGTAAGATGGTCTGCCCATGTTTTACTATAGATGAGAATATCATCAAAGAAAACTAGGACAACATGATGGAGAAAAGGACGAAAAACATGGTTCATGAGAATTTGGAAAATGGAGGGAGCATTACACATGCCAAAGGGCATGACCAAGAATTCATAGTGACCCTCATGAGTGTGAAAAGAAGTTTTAGGAATGTCTTCCTCTTGCATGCGTATCTGGTGGTATCCAGAACATAGATCAAGTTTAGTAAAATATTGAGCACCACTTAATTCATCCAAGAGATCATCAATGACATGAATTCAAAATTTGTCTTTGATGGTGATTTTATTGTGGGCGCGAAAGTCGGGACACATACACCAAGTACCTTCTTTTTTTAGTACCATGACCATAGGAGAAGAATAAGGGTTGGTACTAGGGTGGATAACACCTGCGGATAACAATTCTTGATCAATTTTCTCAATTTCATTCTTTTGGGAAAATGGATGACGATAAAGGAGAACATTGAGAGGAAGACTGTCAGGGATGAGAGGAATGGAATGATCATGAACACCACGAGAAGGAGGAATTCCACGGGGAGTGGAAAAAACACCTTGGTGTTTGGATATGATACATTGGAGGTCAGGATGCACCACAAGTGTCTCAATTGCTTGAATAGAATGGAGTTGGGAAATAATGTCGGAATGACTTTTTTTTAGGAGATTTTCCATTTGATGGGAACTGATAATATCAAGGGATCCTATTGTGATTCCTTGGAATTTATATTGTTGTCTCACCCGATGGAATTGCATGGTTATTTCCTTAAAATCCATGAGGATGGGACCAAGAGTGCGTAACCATTCCGCACCAAGCACACTATCACAACAACCCATGTCAATAACAAACATATGAGATTTCAGGTGGTACTGCCCAATTTGGAGACACACATTTTCACAATGCCCCCCACATTTCATGGAACCACCATTAGCAATCATGATTTGAAAGTTGTTGACAACATGTATATAGCAATGGGTTTCTTGGGAAATACGATGGTGAATAAAATTATGAGTGTTTCCACTGTCAATTAAGATGATGACCTTTCGATTCTTAATGTAGCCAATGTGATTTAGGGTTCGGGGAGAAGAGAAGCCAGTGAGAGCATTCAATGAAATAAACAGTTCTACTTCTGGTTGGTCAGAGGGTGGAGTAATATCAGTTGGCTTGGGTAACTCTGCCATAGGGGGTGTCTTGAGCTCTTCTTCAGAAACATCCTCAGAGATGACCATAAACAACTTTTGTTCCTTACACTTGTGCCCCGGAAAATATTTGTCATCACAATTATAACAAAGGCCCTTGAGTTGGCATTTTGTCATTTCAACTCGAGTTAATTTATGGATATTGAGAGGAGTGGGAGGAGGGGCAAGGATAGTAGGTCAAGTTCGAGGAACAAAGGAAGGTTTGCGAGTCTGAGCATAAACAATTTTTTGGGCTTCCTTAGCACATTGAGTAGCTTCAAACCAAGTGTGAGGGTGAGCCATGAGGTTCTGGGCTCGAATTTCCTCTTTGAGGCCATTGATGAAACATTCCCAGAAGAAGGCATCAAACATGCCCTCCGTTATGAAATCCAAGTGTTCAAAGGTAGATATAAATTATTCCATTGATCCAGATTGGTTCAACTTGGTCAAACAACCAAGATAGTGGGTATCAATGTCTAAGTGGTCATACAACTCTTCCACAAACTGAGTCCAAGCAACATACCCTTGGCATGTCTTTCTACACCATTGCCACCATTGCCAACATTCTGGATCCAAATAGAGGACACCATAATGAATTTTGGCTAGATCATCAGTAATGCCATATAAGGAGAAATAATGTTCCATTTGAATGACCCAACCAGTGGGATCAGATCGTTCAAATTTGTTCACTTCAACTCGGGGAAGGTAGGGGTCATGAGGAAGGGAATTGGAATGAAGGGCCATATTATGGGAAGATTTCTCACCTTCATAGTGGGAATTTTGTTCAAGGGAGGGAAAGCCAAGGTATTGTTTCAACCAATGGGTGAGGGAGGACAATTCACCCTCAACCTCTGCTAATTCTCTTGTAACTTTGGCCTCAAAGGTGTCGAAGCGAGAATTATTGGAAGCAATTTTAGAGGTCATTCTTTGGATGTCTACCTTGTGTTGGATGGATTCATTTTGCAGGTGAATAAATTCTTGGTTGCGAGTGTTGTCCATGGTTGGAGGGGAATGGAAGAGGGGAAGAGGTACCACAGAAAAAAGAGTAAAAAATGATTTATATGAGTGTCATCGGTGTGAAAAGAGGAATGCAATGAGATAGGTGTCAAATAAGGGTGCAGGAAGGTAAAAAAAAAAGGTTAAAAATCATAGGTATCACAACGATCAGAGAGAAAAGGGAAATCCAACGAGATAGGTCTAAAATAAGGGTCCGGTGAGGTAAAAAAAGGTTAAAAATGATAGGTGTCACAATGATCCAAAAGAAAAGGGGGATCCAATGAGATATGTCTCCTCTTTTCCTTTTCTTATTCCCCTTTTTGTTTTACTTCGCTAGGGTTTTATGCAGATCTGAATAATACCATAGTACCAAAATGCCCAAATTCTTAACAGAAAAAATGAAATAAATGCATAGTAATTTTTGCAACCTGAATGCAGGAGGAAAGGTTGTAGGGCAATAGATCTTCTCTGTTCCTTTTCTGTTTGTAATTTTTGCAACCCAGATTCCAGAGGAAAGGTTGCACAGGAATAGATTTTCTCTGTTCCTTTTCTGTTTGGTTTCTTCCCCAAGGGTTAGGGTTTTTAGGGTGCCTATAGACTAGGGTTTTCCCTGTGCTATAGCTCTCTGATATACGTAGTACTTGGCCCAATATCTCAAGGTACTAACTAAGGAGTCTAGACCGTACCCTTATTCATACTACCCAACTACCCAAGTACTAGAAAGTATCTTCTCGAGTGTTGTTCTTAGTGCCACTATATCATTCAGACAGTCGATCTGTTGATCTATGGATGGTTTCAAGATAGCTAGGGGATATCTCGATATACAAGAGGTACATGGAAGCACAAGTCCATATACAAGTGATTTCTGATGCGCTACCACTTGAACGGGTACCAACAAGGGTTACAAGGTGTCCAACAATGTGAGCTTAAGTACCTCTTGTATTTCCTGCGTGTATGCTTCCCCGATTGTGGATTTATGCATTGAACGATAGATCTTTGTAGCTAAAAGACATCGGAACACGTCTCTAGCCTGGAAAAAATTAACCCACAAATCCTGCCAAGGAAAGTGCTCTGATACCACTTGTTAGGAACCAAATCTATTATAATAGTAGAAAGCATAAATATTACAGGAATACTGGTTAAATAACAACAGAGAACAATAATATAGCAGCGGAACAACAAAATATATGGAACCACAATACCAAAATAATACCTTTATTGATAGGAAACAATGTTCACTTGCCTCTTAGAGGGGGAAACCTCCAGTAGAGCAGATCTCTATTACAATAATTCTCAAGAAAATCCCTCTCATGCATTCTACTCTTATTTATATTAATTCTATCTTCTAAAGAACATTCTAGAGGAAGATATTTCTAGAAGTGGAAGCTTCTATTAGGTCATATTACAATGACTTGTTCATACTTATTAAATAAACCTTATTAACTTGTATCGACCTTTATTACATGGAAATGTATTATTCTACCTATATGAGAAGTTATGGGCTTAGGTCCCTAACAAAGTCCCTAACTTATCCCATAATGCCTTGGTTGTAAATTCTCTCGAGACATTGAGTAACATGCTATATAAAAGATATAACCATATTGTTCTCTTTTCCATCCTATCCAACTTTGTCCAGTCTTTCATCAACATACACATATGTGTAGTACCAAGATCCATAACAACCCATTATTCTTTGTCTACAAAATAGTCCACGATCTGGTGCTTCCATAGTTCAAATATTTCCCATTAAATGTTTCAATCTTGATTTTAGAATTTCTCTCCATTCTCTTCTAGCACAAGAACCACCACTACAGAGCTCCCACTGAAACCAATTTTATCACAAACCCAAGATAAACTTGCTCTATCAAAATGAATCAAACCCTTAGCCACAAAGGTGTCCCCACGAAGCCAATAGAATCACTTTGATACCAAATGTAAGTTTTTGAACCTTTATAGTATAGCAATGCACACAAATTATTTATAAAACGATAACATTCACACATATTACCAAGATATTTACCCTGGAAACACTTAATTGGAAAAACCAACAAATGTTTAGAGCTACAACTTTAACTCTCGGTGTATTAAATTCACCCTTTACAATACAATATATAAGATTCTACGACATCCAAAACCCTAATCCATCTACTCAGATTAGATTACAACAGTAATTCTTTAACCAAAATTAGATTACAATGGGATGAAATAACATTGGTTGAAGAACACCAAAAAATAGGCCAAAATGGACCAAAAGCAACCCAATTTTTTTTCAGGGGAACCCCTCCCTAGTGTGACACACTACACAGGGATAACTATGATAATAATATAACACATTCTGAACAATGTCTAACAATGAAACATCATAAACATGTAATTTGCATAGTTTTACCACATGATTCACAATGTCAATGATGGAAACACGACATCAAGAATGGTGGGAATGGAACATTACTTGATGAAATCAAGGAGATGGATGAAGCCACACATGAAAGTATGATGTCTACATTCTACATTCTCTCACTACCACTCAGATCCCAATGTCTTCATTCTATGATAGGATGACTCACTCTTGTTCGTATTCTTGTATGTAGATGATTTGTTGATTATAGGGAGTTCACGGGTATCCATTGCTACTATGAAGGATAACTTGCATAACAAGTTTTCAATGAATGATTTGGGTTTACTACACTACTTTCCTTAGGATTGAGATTGCTCAATCGAATTGTAGGATCACTATGATGTAAGATAAATATGCTCAAGATCCATTCTCATGTTTTTATATGGTTGATTGCAAGCCTACTCCATCTCCCTTACTCTTTGGTGTCAAATTCAAGGTTTCCTTCTCCTCACCTTTGGTTAAAAGACTCAATATATACAATTGGTTGTGAGTCTTCCCTATCTCACTTACAGTAGGCCTAACATTTTTTATGTTGTGGGTGTTGTGTCTAGATTTATGCAACCCCTCAAATTGCACTGGAAGGAAACAAAGTGTATTCTTCACTATATTCATGGCACAAATATATTTGGGATACATTATATATTAGGGTGTGATATTTATTTACTTGGGTGCACTAATTTTGATTAGGTCAATGATTCTATAGATTGCAAGTCCACTTCAAATTACCTCTTCTCTCTTGGTTCCAAACATATTTATTGGTCGAGAAAGAAGTAGCATGCCATTTGTCTATCGATCACAAAGGAAGAGTGTAAATAAGTTGTAAATGCAGTGACTGGGGCTATATAGTGGAAGAACATTCTCACTGAGTTTGGTATTTAGTACTACTATCCATTTTTCATTGACAATCAAAGTACCATTCAGATCTCATGAGATTTTATTCATGGGTAGGTCAATGATATTAGATACTATTCGATAACAAAGAATATTGCCAACATTTTCACCAAACATTTTATAGATGGAAATTTAATTCATTTACAAGATTTGTTGGGGGTGTGGGAGGCTTGTTCCACTAACAAGGCTACCTATTCTTCTCCATTCTATCCTCTTGGGGAAGGTTTTCCAACAGAGTTTTCCCTTTCCTCATTTTTGTTGGGATTATTTTGTACGTTGGTACATAATATGACTACACATTTGTCGAGACCCATTTTTGTTGTCATGTACTCACCTAAGTTGATATTAAGGGAGCTTGTTGGTGAGCATAGTGCATATATGTTTCTAGAATACCATGCACTTATTATTCATGTCTAGATAGCTATTTTCCTTAGATTAATCCATTCCATCTTTAATGATTTGATGAACATGTAACAATTAAGCTTCACTTAGTTGCTTTCATTTTCCTTTCTTTGAGGAAGTATTTGTGGCATGCCATTGCATGGCCTTCCTTCTTGAATCTTTCCCTAGCAGGAATATTATTCGTATTTCATTAAACTTCATTCTTTGGTTGGACCACTTGATTAATGAGCATTAGAAATACTTTATACAAATCAACATTTTATTCCCTTCTTCATCTTTGATTATTCTTTTCAAACTATACATCTTAGGTTGCTCCATATCCAAGCTATAGACATTGGTTCAACATCCAAATCTCATAGGGAGAGGTATAATTGATGAAATTATATTCTTGGATACAAAATGAGGTAAACATGGCTATATAGGTTAAAATATACAAGGAAGAGTAACTCACTTTGATCCTTTTGTTAAGGGATAAACGTACTAATACAATATATGTATTGAGAAACCATGCTCAAATGGTTTTAGATGTGGAGTTAATCCTAGTCTTAAAGGAAAGGTATTAGAGGCAATAGTTTAATAACAAAGGACCATTGATGACTCAAGGGATAAAATGTTGCAAATGTACCAAGAATCATGGGAGGAAATAACTCATGCACTCAAAAGAGAAGAACCTCACTCCCTAACAGGCCTAAAATCTATTTTATATAGATCACAGTTGTATGTGGACACTTTCAAGAAGATGAATATGAATTAGATTGGCCTTAGTTTCAGATTCCCAATACATCATGGAATATGTAGGTGAAATATACATGGACATAGAGAAGAAAAGATGGAGTATAGTGGAAAAGGGGGTAGGGTATAATTGATCTAGGTGGATATCGGTGGCCACCCACCTTTTCTGGCTAGCTCAAAATAGTTTTCTGGCAATTTTGGCAATTTACTATTTTTAGCAGTTTTTAACTTCTGGGGCCATTTTGAAAGCCCAAATGAAGGTTTTTCGAGATAAAGGTTCTCAATGATAGAAAAAGGCATGATTGAGACCCCAAAATTAATCTCCTCGGTGATACCTTTCCAACGAGCTATCACAGTCCTAAAACGGAGATCGTATGCAAAAGTTACGACCCCGGGAAGTTGATGTACTCACTTACCCAAACGGGGCCCACATG